>LOJH01011691.1:0-12349 GCA_001685095.1 Ellobius talpinus
GTCCACTGGTTTCCAGCTCTGTTAATGCTGAGAGAGAGAGAGAGAGAGAGAGAGGAAGAAAAAGAAATACTTCCAATTAGTCACAGCAGCCATACTGATTCCCCTAACCAGAGATATTTCTGAGTTTTTTAAATTCCCCGGTTCTGTAGTTGAACCTAATGCCAGGTCCTCAGCGATGAAGTCAGTAGAGTTAGATATAGTCTGGGAAGTACATACAGCAGCAGCACTTCCTTCCATATCCCAACATTCAGCTGCAACTTTGGTTTGCTTGTTTATTTCCTCTGCTCTGCTGGGAACAGGACCTCTGCTGTTTTTACCTTGTTATTCACAATGTCTACCACACAGGTAGATCTTTGTGAGTTCAAGGCCAGCTTGGTCTATGGAGCAAGTTCAAGGACCACACATAGAAACCCTGTCTTGAAAAATAAAACAAACAAACAAATAAATTTTAGCCAGGTAGTAGTGACGCATGCCTTTAATCCCAGCACTCAGGAGGCACAGGCAGGTGGATCTTTGTGAGTTCAAGGCCAGCAAGTTCCAGGATATCCAAGAACTACACATAGAAACCCTATCTTGAAAAGAGATAATAATAAAACCCCAAACACAATGTGTACCACAGTACGTCACAGTTGGAGGGATCTTCCGCAGGAGACCCTCATGCCCACTACATTCTCTCATAGTAGTTTGAGGCTAGAAAGATTTTCCTCTCAACATCACCCCATGTTTTAACATGTTCAGAATCTGTGGGTACCATGTATCATGTACCACTCAATAATCCACTTTGGGGTCCACTGAGTATGAGAGCCGGAGAGGCTAACAACATAATGCACTCTAGGAGGAAGCCATTGATCACATGGACACTGTTAAAGTTCTGAGTTGAATCAAGTAGCCAAGAGAGCAAATCAGAATTAATATCATACTCTTCTGAGAGGTGACTTGTCCAAGCCAGGACTCTAGTACATCCATGTCTATACCTACTTGTAATTTGGACCAGTTGTAGAGCGGCATTGGAAAATGTGGGTCATATTCATATTTTTGCCATATTTTCAAAAGTTAATTAGATCCCTAGTGTCCTTTAACTGTGCAGTTAGTGCATTTTTTTTTAAATAGAAGTTGGGTTTATTTAAGTTAAGGACTTGATTTACTGACATGCCTCTGTTCTCTTTCAGACTTGTCTGCATCATCTTGCTCAGAACTGGTCTTTCCAGTGACTTGAGCCAACAGAACTGGACCCTTTCCTAATTTTTTGTCCCAGAAACCTGCCCTCCTATGTGTAAAAAATGAAAATAAAGAATTCTGACTTTTATTCTTTCAAATGACCTATTTCTAGCACATTGCTGGTTTCTTCTGTTTTCCTGTCTGCCTTACATAAAGCCCATCGTTTTCAAACTTTTTGTTTTCCAGCTTTTCTTAGTCCCAATTTTAGAAATTAAGAAAAATGTGCCAAAAACAGAGGAAGAGCTTGATCTTACAGATGCTGATGATAAAATGTAGACAATTTACCACTGTTGGGGGTAACTGGAGCAGGCGTAAGCTGAACTAGAACCCACCCTTCAAAGGCAGTCTGGGCTTTCTCCCGAAGGCATTCTCCAGTTTGGGGGTAAGGGCCCAAGAAAGAACGTGTCAGAAGACTGAGTTCAACGGCAGTAAAACAACCAGAAAATTCAAGGGGAAATGAAGAAGAATTAGGGTACATCCAAGGAAACAGGACTGTGGTGCTTCTTGGGGAAAAACATTAGACAGTAGAAGCAGATCCTGAGATGGCCCGAGCATCACCGCTAGCAAATAATGGCATTAAGCAAATATAAATATGTTCAAGGATTTACAGGAGAATAAATACTCAGGAAATGAACGTGTGGATGTTTCAGCTGTGAAAAAAATCCAAATGGAAACTTCAGGGCTGAAAAGGCACAGCAAGTTGAATGTCAAATGTACAGGGTGAACATGGCAGCCATTGCAGGAAACAAGAGAAGAACTGAAGAACGAAAAGGCTGAGTCAGGCTCTACCCCATTTGAAAAGGCACTTCTTAGCTGAAGGCAGGGAATAAAGGTAGAATGGAATTGAAGTGAAATGTTCAGTGCTGATAAATTCCAGCCACTTAATTCTACAATGGGGAAAAACGATCTTAAAACTCCTGGCATCTAAATGGCTAGTCTCTATCCGGTTTCCTCCAAGGCTGAGAGGAAAGCCACCTGTGGTTAATACTGACTGTCAGCTTGACAGGGTGTAGCATCACCTTAGGAGACAAACCTCAGGCGTAGCTGTGAGGGAGTTCCTGGCTTAGGTTAATGGAAGTGGAAAGACCCTGAATGTGGGCAGCACTGTCCTGTGGACTGGAGTCCCAGCTTAATAAAAGGGAGAAAGCAAATGAAACACCAGCTTCTTGGCTGCAGATGCAATGGACCAGCTGCCTCCAGCTCCTGCCACCATGCCTTTGACACCGTGGTGCATCGTCCCCTTGGACTCGGAGCCAGAGTAAACCTTTCCTTAAGTTGCTTTTGTTGGGTGTGTGTCACAGCAAAGAGGAAAGGAACTGATGTGCCTTCTGGGTTCAAAGCCATGCGCTTTTATTCTGACCGTCATTCAAAGCCACGCGTTTTTATACTGACCGTCGTAAGGTCATCCCTCTTGTGCGGCCATGTGTCTTAGCTTTCCATCCTTCCTTTTTCTCCCTCGTTCCTTGCAGTAGCTGGTGTTTCTTGCTCCTGTGTGCTATATCTGGGAACTAGTTAATGAAATGGGAGATGTCTGCTGGCAGTGAATTGGAAGGAAGTACATAGGTTGGGTCATCACAGAAGGTTCTGCCCTTAGGTTTGCCTTCGGTGCATGTCCTATCCTTGTCCACTATTGCTAGCTTTCAAAGTTTTGCTATTTCAAATTGTAATGAGCTGATTAGTTATTTTTTAAGCATAATTCTTAAGCGTTTGTGAATTTAAAATATTCATTATACTTTTAAATGAAATTATTATAATTATTGATGTCCCTAAACACTTAGTTCTGTTTCTTTTGACTCAAACTCTGCAGGTGTTTCACCAAAACCAGCGGTCCCCTTCCTGTGGTCCCAGTGGTAGCGTCTTATCCTCAGGATGGTCTGGAAATGAAGCCCCTCAGTGCCGTGAAGGTACCCGTGTGTCCAGCTTCCACACTTCCTGACTGTGGTCAGTTACCTGAGGAGAGCATCAAGGACAGTGTGGCACCAGCACCTACCCAGCACACCTGCTGTCAGGACACGCTCAGTGATATCAATTCTGATTCCACAGAAGATACAGCTGAGTTCAGCAGAGGTACAGGGAGGCGTTTAGTTTCTGGTCTCCAGTGGGCTGAGAACTATATCAGGAAGTTTTCTACCATCAGCTCACTGTTTGATTAGAAGACTGGGTGGGAGCTTTGGGAACTTCAAGAAAAGATAAGGATGGATAAGAGACCCTGGGAAATTCTATTATTGCATCCTGTAGCTCGTGTTGTCTCTTCCATCCAAGTACTAACCAAAACTGACCTGCTTAGCTTGTGGAATCAGATGAGCACACACACATTCAGATGGATAGCAGTAAATAGCTCAGGCTGCTCATTCCATTGCATTAGGGGATGAGCCCTGGTTTTCTCTGGCTCGGCTGTAGGAACTATAATCTTTCTTTAAAGTACTTTTTTTAGGGGCTCTTAAGAGGATCATTTTAATCTCAAATAACTTATATAGTAAGTAACTCAAGAGAATTGATTTTTAAATGTATTCTTCCTCGGATTCAAACCAAACTTAAGTGGGACTTGCTTCTTTGTTATTCAATCTTCTGTTTTCAGGAACTGCTGTGTGAAGACCATCTATTAGTGTATAATGTGCCCAAATCTTGTGTTTTTCAGGAGATAGCAACGGCCCTTCAGAAGCAGAGGACAGAGTTTTAAGTTGGGATCCTCTTATCTTGTCAGCTGTCGTGGAGGACTGCATGGAGAAGACAACATGGTCTCCTGGCCTTCCTCTAGACGGGCTGCCAGTGGTCCTTCGGCAAGCCCAAGAGACCTGAGAAAGTACACAGGCCTCTTCATGTTCCCACTGTAAGCCAGTGACTGTACAACACAGGCTGGGGGACAAACTGTGTGAAGGACATTAATTCAAACCAGAGAAAACCATTATTTATTTTTTGTAGTAGTAATGTCATGAATGTATCTTAAAAATGTGTGCCCTTTTATATTATTTATGTCTTAAGTATGCCCTTTTTCATTTCTTCTTCCCCTTCCATAGGACCCACCACCACCACCTATTTTATATAGTTTCAATAACTGGGAGAGCAGAGGGATCATTCTGTTTTCCAGAACCTTCAATGGCAGTAGGAACTTTGCCTATTCAGTTGTGGGGAGGAGGATTGCCCAAGCTATTTGAAGTTTGCCACCGTCACCCCCAGATAGAAACTGTCACTTATCCCATGTTACCAGACTTTTGGAGAACTTTTAAAATCAACCATAGTTGTGAGCTTATATTTATAATAGCAAATCCCACTGACAAATTTTATGGCTGCCTTCCAGAAAGTACTAATACTGACAGTTTCTCTCTCTACCTGGGTATAAGAAACGATCAATCTTCCTGGTAGCAAATTAGACAGTGTTATGAACATAGAAGCATGTAAGGCCTGGTTGGATTGTTGGATTATGTAGAAAGGGAACCAAGTTCAGAAAGAAACTGAGTGCCTTCGTGGTCCACCACTTTAATCATGTCAGTTTACAGGATGGCACCATGTATGCAAGGGTGTGTGCAAAATCAGACTTTTAAAGGGATAACTTGCAAAAAAAAGGTGTCATGCACCTCAGGAAGAAGTAAGAGGCCTGAAGGGACCTAAGTGAGCTCTTTATTCCACAGTGCTCATAGTGCCACACCACTTGAAGACGGTCAGCCCTGTCGCTTCCAGCACGCACAATGTCTTGGAAGATAGCAAGCATGTTGGGTCAGCCTTCTGCCACTATGGCAAATTACCTGAGATGATTATCTTACTCAGGAAAAGGTTCTCTTGGCTCACAGTTTCCGAAGTTCCAGTTTGTGACTGAATGGACCTGTGGCTCTGGGCCAGTGCTGAGGGAGCACATTGCGATGGACATGCATGGTGGAGCAAGATAGCTTATGGCGTAAGCCTGAGGCGTGGGGAAAAAGGGGAGAGGAGCAGAGTGTACACACCCCCTCCGAGAGCGCACCTCTAGGTCTAAAGCCCTTGCACTCTCCCCTGTTCAAGCCTCTACCACCTCCTATACATGCCACCCTGGGCACCAGGCCTCAGGAAATGGAGCCAAACTATAGCAGATGGCAGGGAAGGCTAAGCTTGAGGAAAAGGTTTAGGGGCATTTTCTGACTTTTTTCTGCTGCCATCATTGTGAACTCAGTCTTTGGTCCACAGGGTCTGTGCATCACAGTTACTGTTTTCTGAGTGGCAAGAACATTGCAGCTACCTTTGGAAGGCTTTTCTCCATGTGTAGAACAGAAACCCCAGGCACTACAAATGCACTTCATAGCTCAAACCAGGCCCTGATGGATCACTGCTCTGTTTTTGAATGGTGTATCCCTTGGGGTGGAGTTGGGGGAAACGACAAAAAATTATTCTCTTTTGTGGAATCCAACAATTGCAGGATACATTTTGTTCTAGTTGCCCACAAATCGCAGTGGAAGAGAATCAGACTCTGTCCTAATCAACTCTGTGTAGATGTGCCAGTGTTCCCTTTCATGCATTTGTATCTTTCATAAACAGAGCGGTTAGAAGGTACATGCTGTTTCAGCAAGGGCGCTATGCAAGTGACTCCTGGTAGAATGCAGTGACTAGAACTCCATAGCTGGGTAGTGGAGCTGCTGGAGAAGCAAGTTCTATGATCTCGGGGTTCATGTCTGTAGTATACGAGATCTGTAGTTAGTTCTGGAGACAACTGCAGCCCTTACATCTGTGACTAGCAAAGGACAAAGTCCTAGTACACGTGACATAGAGACATACTGTGTGTTTTGCCAGTTGAGTTAGAACAAAGCTGTCTGGTCTCGGAGTGGGGGTTTAGGAAAGCAGGAAGCAGATGTCTGTGGGCGGTCAGTTCATTGTGACTCGTGAAGCATGAGCTTTAGGTCAGAAACTGCTTTTAAAGATTGAGTTTGACATGGGGCTTGCCCATGATGAAGAGAAAATGACTTTACCTTTAGGGCAATCTCATTGTGGACTGCTTTATTTATGATAGTAACGCTGTTTTAAGTGTTATCCATTTTATTGTATTTTATTTATAAAAATGGCTTTATATATTGAGATATATAAATATAAATATAAATCTATATAATTGCTTTTATATTTAGGAGTTTGAATTCTCCTCAGTGTGAGTTTCTCTGAACTTTCATGTCCTGCACAGTTACCAAAAGTGGTCCTAGCAAGTGTCACTTCCCCAGGAATTAAGAGGCCATAGGAAAATATGGGGGTGGCACGCATTTATGGGGGAACTACTGTGTTTTAGACTCCATTCGTTAGTGTTATCCAACCCCTACAACAAGCAGAGCAGGCATGAAATTCCCGGCTCACACGTGAACAAGAGCCTGCACTGGAGCCATTTCCCTGGTCCATCACCCGTGTTCCCATTTCCCTGCTCTCTGGAAGTGTTACACTCTCCGTGGGACCAGTCCAGAATGTGGGCTGTCAGATCCCTGCTGCGCTCTTCCTCTGCAAGTCTCCCGCTGCAGCTAGTGGGACTTCCCCTTGTCCAGCCTCATCCCAAACTGGCAGAGCAGAGCCAAGTACTTCATCTTCAGGAGTCTCTCATTGACATCCTGCCCTAGCCCTCACCCCAACTCCTACCCTGTTCCTCTCCCTCCCCCCATGGAGGTTTGACCTTCAACTGACCTGATGACCATGAAGTTGGTAGGGCCTCTTCATGTTTTGGGTGACTGTTTAGCATTAAACTTACTCGAGTCCTAGTGAATCATGTCACTACTCCCTGGTTGTGTTCTTCAGTTATGTGCTGACTCTGGGGATAGGTGCTGTACAGGGTATGGGTTAATTGCATTATTGAAACTTGGTGTGATCTCATCATCAAGTGGTTTGCTGGATTCTCTTTGTATAGACTGAATCTCTGAAGACCAAGGCATCGTACCAGGCTGATCATATCACTTCTCTCCGCCAGCTTCAGTGCTGCCAAGAAACTGTTCGGAATTGTCTTTACCTGTATTGCTTGCTCTTACAGCCTTGACTCTGAGATGCACGTTTTGTACTATATTGAAAAATATGTTTTATTTTCCTTAAAGTTGTGATATTATGTTTGAAATTGTAAATACTTTAAGTGATGTAGTTTTGACAGGTTTTATTTTGTTGATATGATTTTATATTAAAAGAGAATGCTGCTTTTACACACAGTAGCCTGTGAAGAGGGGTACTCATGCACTTCTGTGTGCACAAAGTAGCCCTGTGGCTTGTTTCTAGGGTATGTAATGTCCTGTTCGGAGACTTTTCAGAATCTCCACCTTGTTGCTCTGCAAATCCCCTGTGAACACCCAAGGGCCCAGCCACCTCTCACTTGTCCTATCAAGATTGGGAGGGAGCAGAATCATGGGCAGCTATTTGCTAGGGAAGATAGCATCAGATAGACAGGTGGATAGGGAGAAGCGAGGTGAGAGGAAGCCCTTCTTTCTTGGAGTGTCTGTTACTGCAACCTCAGGATCCTTGGAGTGTGAACTCCAGGATGGATGTAGCACCTCCAAATAAACTTGCTTCACCACTTTGAATAGTGGAAGTGGTTCATCTTCCCTGACCAGAAAAACAACAGAATCCTTCCCATCGGGTGTGGCCACCGTTTTTTGCTTCATTTTCCATACTTAAATAAACTACTTTTTACTCTTAGACACAGTCCTGAGAGCTGTGAGGAAAGCTGAAACCCTTTAAAATAAAGTCGAAGTGTGTGAGAACCAAAGAAACTTAAGTTTCTCCCAGTTTTCTGTCTCCCGTCAGGCGCCACTTTCCTTGTTGCTGGCAGATCAACCTTGGCTTCGCTGCTGTTTTCTTCTCATCCAAATCCTCTGTGGAGGCAGCTCTGAGACCTGATTATTCCAGTCAGCCAAACAAACGCTTGTGTGTCACCCAGATCTCTCTCTCTCTCTCTCTCTCTCTCTCTCTCTCTCTNCACACACACACACACACACACACACACACACACACACACACACACACACTCGGAGCCAGTGACTCACACTGGCAGCTAGCAGAGTGTGACTTTGGAACAGCCCTCACTTTCTGTCAGCCAGCTCCCCCAGGCCTGGTGGCTGGAGTGTTGCGGAACACTCTGCTGGCGCAGATTCCAGGAGTCTGACCACTGCTGGGTCAGAGGTGTTCCTAAGCTGCGTTTCAGCAAGGAAACACATATCTAGGCACCTGGTTCTTCCTGCCAGTAAAACAAGGTCCAAGCAACCAACTCAGAAGTTTGTAATTGAAATAATGCTGCAAGACATAGATATAATTGCGCTAGGAATTGCTCAGTCCAGCGCCTCCCTCATCCTTCTCAAAAGAGCTTAGCTGTCTCTTAGTGTCCTGGCACCAGGGACATTCCCTGTACCATATTCAGCTACTCTCAGATGCCTTCCATGTTTTCTTCGGTTGTGTAGTTTCCTCTCTCTGCCACAAGCCGGCTCAGGATTACTTTTGTCACGTGAGGTGCTGCAGCTGGGCCAGATCCACTTCCCCAGTTGGGATATTGAATGGGAGGTAGTTGGTATCTGCGTGTTGGATGGGGAAGGGAGAGTTGCCTCCTTGCTTTTAAGACCACAGTCTGATGGGATCATTTCACCCTCCTTGCCTTCCCTCAGCCTGTTTGCACCGTCATTGAACTCCTGGTGTTGCAGTTACTGTGAGGGTGACTTTTACTGGCGCCTCAGTGGATTCTTGCACAGGGTCTGAACTTGAGGTGGTAGTTGCTGTTTCGGTGCCTGGAAAGAGCACAGGTGCGCAGAGAAAAGCAAGCAGGGGTGCTGAGGCCACTCTTGGGACAGCACAGACCACATACGTGGAACCCAGCCCCGGTCTCTGTGTAGCCATTGGCACAGGCGCTGCCTACCTGCTGGTGCCTCAGTGCTTTCCCTGGATCTCCTTTGATGCTGCCTGTGCTCCCTGCGGCAGGCAAGGGAGAGAGGAGTGTCAGAGGGTTCTGTACCTTCCTAGCCTTCCTTCCCAATTCAGAAAAGTCCAGACCCCAAAAAGATAGGCTGTACACTCACATGGGAACAAGCAAGCGGCTGAGGCCTGTAGGAAGAAATGAAAGAATATTACTTGTCCAATGCAGTGTAGACCCCAGGAGAATGGCCCTTCCCTTCCTAATGGGCTTCATGCAGAGTCTCAGAAACCTAGGGGGAATGGCCCTAGAGATTGAGGCTGGCTGAGGTCTTGACTGTCAAAGGATGACATCCTAACAAGGGAAGAGACTAGATTCTCCTTTGGGTAGGTCTACAACTGGCTGCCCTGTGGGGTCAAACAGCCCATCCTTTCATTTTCCCCACTCACAGGGGAAAGTGTGTGGGTGCCGGGCAGCATACTGGAACACCAACAGAGAGACCGCCAACGCCACCACCATCCCTGTGCCTGCAGCACCCAGTACAGCAGGGTAGGCACTGAAGGCAGGGTCCACTAGGAGGTGAGAGCATGGATTGTATTAATTAGCAACAGTGACTTACAGGGTATGGAGATGGTACCCTACGTATCCCAAAGTCTCTGCTGCCTATTGTGGGAGGCCCAGGGAATGTGGTGGAGTTCAGTTCCTTCCCATTGAAAGAGGTGATCTGGCTGCCCTGGTGCTGATGGTTTCATTCCCAGCCAAACCCCCATTTCTGGCAGAAGAGACATAAGGCTACTTATCTTGATGCATCAGGTCTGAAGGGATAATATATATAGGCCATGAAATAAGGAATTCCCAGGACAGAGGGAGCGACAGGAAGCTGAGCTCTCCTGTTCCTTGAGAGGTAAGACTGAGGCACAGAATGGGCTCCTCTTAACGCCTAAACATCATTCTCTCTCCAGTTTCTTCAGATTGAAGCTGGAGTAGAGGTCTGCTCCTATGCCTGGGTTCTCTCGAGCTGCCCAGAGAGATGGTAAAGGACAGTAGGAAAGAATGAATAGATGCATACATAGGCTAAGGAACCCATCAGGATGGAGGCAAAGGACTGGAGCAGGGTACCCTGTGAAGAGGATAGGTCAAGTTTCAGTTCTTTGGGAAAAAGTCAAGTTCCTCCCTGCTGCCAGCCCAGCACCTGGCGTCTTCACCTCCGAAGGATGTCCTTCAGTGTGGTGGTTCATAGCCAGGATGCGGAAGGCATAAAGGATTCCTGGGTCCAGCCCTCCCAGACGCCGGTCCCTGCTCTCTGGCGCAATGTCACTAGCAGCTACCTCCCAAGCACCAGCCTCTGAGCTGGGGACACTGGCCCTCTGCTGCACCAGGAAGCCCGTCAGGTTTCCGGGGCCGTAGATGGTCCACTGCAGCTGCACCTCTCTCCGTTGTCGCCTGTAGGTCAGGCGGCTGATGGTGACGTTGGGAGGGGCTGGATACCCTGGAGGTGGGTGAAGATGGGGATACATACAGGCATCTGCCTAGCAACAGCTATGTGGGTTTCCCCCATGGATGGAGAGTCTGCAGAGAGGAGAGACAGGATGGTGTGTGTATCCCTAGGCATCTGTAATCTCCACTTTCCCATTGATAAAATGAGTGGCGTTCTATGTGCCTGTATTCGAGATTCCACCAGATTCATACTCCCATAACCAATCTGGTCATGTTCTAGAAGGTGCCTAAATTTTGGAGAAGGTGATTTTCAAAGCCTCCTGCAAAGCCCTCTGCAGCCATTGGTCACCTATGTCCCCTGCCACAGGAGCACACACACCCTTTACACTCACTCAGGACCTCCAGCAGCACACTCTGGCTGCTATTGCCCACGGCATTGTGGGCCACACACTGGTAAGTGCCCCTGTGGTGCGCTGGGTCAGCATCTCGGACTTGAAGGCGCAGGTGGGTACCCTCGGGGTGTAGTGTGAATCCATAAGTACTTTGTTCCAAAGGCTGTTGCTGGGGTCCGAGCCAGAGGAGCTGAGCAGGTGGTGTGCCCTGCTGGAGAGCACAGCCCAGCCAGGCCTCTTCTCCCTCTAGCACTGACACTCGGGGTTCAGCCACTGCCAGCTGTGGGGCTTCTGCAGAAACAGAGAAGATGATGCTGTAAAAAGTAGCTGCCCCCAGCTGGTGGAAAGGTGCTGTCCTGAGTGAAGAGAGAAGGCAGCTTTTCCTAAGCCTCTCTGATTTGGTCCACTCCGGGTTCTGCTGGTCATTGCAGTGTTCCTGAGTGATCCTCCACCTTCCCATCCAAGTCTCTGTTACTTCAGGCAGGGGTGCTGCTTACTTGCCCCCATCCCCAACACCTAGCAGAGGTCTCCTTCCTGCAGCAGCCTGCCATCTCCCAGCTGGCACTGTGCAGAACCATAGGAGGGATTCTGCTCCTGAAGGCCCCTGACAGGTGCCAAAGGATCTCTTGGAGTGGGATTTCTGAGTCTGAGGCATCAGGAAGGAAATATTTTGAGTTGAGGATCTCCTTAAAGCCCCCTAAAGTACACTAGTCTCAAAGACTTTGGAGAGCAAGTGGAGAACTATTTTGTGAGACCTGATGCATGTAATAGCTCCTGTTTGCTTTCCCCACCTTTTAAATCTTTCAGTTTTGAACTCTTATTTTCAGTTGTTCATAGACTGGGAAGGGGTGAGTGGGGGACCAAACTGTAGATAAAGCAAGGGACACAAGAGGAGAGGTCTTTGATGCCTGAGGCACTGAAAGTCAAGAATATGGCCAGGCACCTCCCTTGTGCAAACGATAAAGTGAGAAATGCAATCAATGGACCCATACCATCTAGTTCAGTGCTGCCCCATCCCAAACCGTAGCCGGCAGCCATGCATGTTCACTGAGCACTTGAAATGAGGCCAGATGTATGGTAAATTACAAATATGCTGCATTTTCAACATAGTGTGAAAAATGTTAATTAACTCATAAATAACATTATTACATGGGAATGAAATTTAAATAATTAAATGTTTCACCTCTTAATGTTTTAATGTGGCAACTAAAATTATATATAGCTCATATTATATGTTTATTGGACAACACTGATCTTGACCAAGTTCTCTCGTTTTATGGATTAAAGGGGGGGCTGGCAAAAATGGCTCTGTGTGAAGGAACTTGCCACCAAGCCTGAAAACCTGAGTTCATATGGAATCCACATGGGAGACGGAGAACACTGAATCACCCCACACATCGTCCTCTGTCTTCCACAGGCACAGAGTGGCAAGGGTACACACACACACACACACACACACACACACACACACACACACACACAC
>LOJH01011691.1:26503-37891 GCA_001685095.1 Ellobius talpinus
GTGGACTCTGGACATCAAACTCAGGTTCTCGTGTTTGTGCCACAAGCATTTTGCTGACTAAGCAATCTCTTTAATCCCCATAGAAAATACTATTGGGCAGTTATGAAAACAATAACTCACAGAAAGGAAAATGCTGTATGGATTCCCTGATATGAGGTCCCTGGTGTAGTCACAATCACAGACATGGAAATAGGGCGGTGCTTGCCAGGGCTAGGAAGAAGAGGCAGCAGGGAATTGTTTAACTGAGAGAGAATTTCAGTTTTGCAACAAGGAAACAGTCTAGAGATGGGTTATACAGCCATGTGACTATACTTGCAACAATCCTGTCTCCAAAAAGTCTGTGCAAGACAGCAATTTTTACTTTATATGCACATCACAATTTTTTAAAAGAGCAAATTGAAGTGTTTGTTTGTTTGTTTTTGGTTAGGTGAGAAAACCAACTACGTGGCATTTATTAAATAACTGACAATAAGTGTAACTAAATGCCTGCTGGATAATAGAGACCTGCCAGCCTTGAAGATGTCCTCTCTACTCACCTCCCAGCCTGGTGCTCTAGGTAAAAGCTGGAGCTGACCTGAGCTTGCTGGTAGCTCTGTCAGCTTTGGTGGCCAAGCACGTTTTTAAAGAGTCTCCTGCCCTCATCTCAAATCCCTCCCCCCATGCTAGGCCCCTATAGGCTCTACAGGGCCAGTGGAGGCCCACAGCTGTTTTCAATATTCTATACAAACTTTATTGAAATGAGAAGCCCCATTTATCATCCCTCAGGCCCAGCTCCTCCTGATTAGGTGCAGATGACCGGACAAGCAGTGGGTGGAGCCAGCCATCAAAGAGGAGATTGTTCTGAGCCTGGAGGTGAGAGGGGCAGTCTGGGGAGTTGAGGAGGACCCAAAGGGGGCCCCAGGCAACCAGGGAAGGATGGGTGTTTCTCAGAATGAGGGGAGAAAGACATGGTGGGGTTGAGGCAATTCAAGGGCCACAGCATGGTGGCGTCTCCTCTCTGGCCATGTCTTTTCCTTACTGGCCTCCTAACCTCTTTCAAAAGGCATTTCCTATGTCAGCAGCATCTTCCACTTCCAGACAGTGTTGCCTACTCTTTGCCTTCAGCGCGATGCTCGGCTAGACCTCCTTCATGAGCATATAAGGAAGGATATATTTCTCTGCTCGGCCTCTCCAGGATTCCACTCAAATGCTGAAAGTAACCTAGAAAATCAAAGGTCTTGGATGTATTCTAGGGGACACTGGGGAAGATTGTTGAGAGTATAGAGTTCATTGTAAGAGTTATTAATGACACAGACAGATAACATGTAGGGGGCTCTTAAGGGAGGGAATTAGGACCTATGTGGCAGAAGTAGGGGGATTTCCTCTTATATCTTCCTGTGTATGGGGGTAGTTTCACAAGAGAATCCTGTAGCTGGGTTCTCTGCTTCCCAGGCAGGAAGCAGGTAAGATGGGAACAAGAGGGTGTGACTACCAATGCCGCCTTAGATGTAACTTACTTCCCCAGGTGAGAAACCTTGGCACATGGATGTCTGTTAGCCAGATTCATGTGCATCACAGTATCTGTGGAAGATGAAAGATGGCTGTGGAGAGACTGTGGCCTAAGCAGGAGCTGTATTCTAACAATGCATCCTTACTAGATGGTGGTTCATATGTTACACCTATATCTCAAAGTGGCTGTTCCCTGATCAGTGTCCCTGACCAGTGGCTACTCTCACTTATGGAAGGGTGTTCTATGCCACGCTGTTGTAAACGATAGTTCCTCTCCAGATGCAGCCTTTTAAAATGAAGATGGAAAGTCCAGCTTTTTAGCCATTATCAGCACATTTCAAATGCTCAGTTGCTGCAGTGTAGTGATGAGTCAAGAAACAGATGCATGCTGTGGGATACTGTCCTTGTTCACTGTAAAGATCTGTCACTCATATTGGTAGCCAGGCAGGAAGTAGAGATGGGGCAACCAGACTAGGAGAATTCAGGGAAGAGGAAAGGCAGAGATGAAGTCACCAGCCAGATGCAGAGGAAGCAAGATGAGAATGCCTTACTGAGAAAAGGTACCAAGTCACGTGGCTAAACATAGACAAGAATTATGGGTTAATGTAAGTTGTAAGAGCTAGTTAATAATAAGCCTGAACTAATAGAGCAAACAGTTTATAATTAATATAAGCCTCTGTGTGTTTCTTTGGGCCTGAATGGCTGCAGGACCCAGCAGGAAAGAAACTTCTGTCTACAGATGCAAGCAGGGAATGGTGGTGCATGCTTTTAATCTGGCACTCAGGAGGCAGAGGCAAGTGGATCTCTGTGAGTTTGAGGCCTATTCTGGTCTACATAGTGAGTTCTAGGACAGTCAGAGCTACACAGTAAGACCCAGTCTTGAAAAATCAACACACACAAAAAGAGAAATAGGAAGGGTCTCTTGTTTTACCCTGATTGCAAACTAAAAAAATAGAAAATTTGTCTTCTAAGGCTGCCAGTTAGAGTAATTCTCCTTCAGGCATTAATAATACAGTCAAGGCTTCAGCTTCAAAAAAAAAATGTAGGTATGTAAGAGACCTGTAGAGAAATGTTCCTCAACACAGTGCAGGTTTAGAGCTTTTCCATCATTGTAGAATGTTCTTGAGAGCACTGATGTAGGTGTGGGGAGCTCATTTAGTTCTTGCATTCTCCTCTCACCTGAGTTCTGATCCCAGAAGTCACAGGTAAGTAAGAAAAGTAAGCAGGTATTATGCCCTGCCGTGGTAGGCTGCAGGATGTTTGCTCTGATGAAGAGGCCATTACGTGTGCTTTCTCTTTCTCAGACAAACCATAAAAGGCTGCGTCTGATTTCATGAGCATGATGACCCCAAGAGAAGGGGCAGGGGCCTGAGCCATGGAGGAAAAGGTCAACAGCATTGGCAAACACTCAGAGAGAGGATCAGCAGAGCAGGCTGGAGCTGCTGGGACACACAGAGAAAACACCCAGTCACTCTAAAGCCGTCAGTACTGGCTAAGAGGTTCTCAGTAGGTACACCGATCAGATGTAGGGTTTGAGAGAAAAGACAGTTAGGCCTCACCCAAGGTTTCTGATTGAGGAGGTATGTGCTGGGGTCCACGATTTTGTATTTCCTTGTGTGTATGCATATATGCTGTGTGTGAGCACTTGTATACACATGGAGGTCAGAAGTTGAATTTAGTGACGTCAGCATGTTTTCAGAGAACCAGCAGTTCACCCTTTCAGTTAAGCTGGCTAGGTAAATGAGCTCCCCACCCCCATCCTCAGCCTCTAGGACGTTTCTTCCCTTTGTTGCTGGGACTCCAGAGGCTGGGAGCCACACCTAGCTTTTGTATGGGTGTTTGGAGAGCTGAACTCAGATCCTCATGTTGGAGCGGCAAGCACCGACAAGCACTTAACCACCGAGTCATCTTCCAGTTCCAGAATTTCTGTTTCCTGGCTCTGGGGATCTGCTCTGGAGTCCACATAGAAAGCCACTGCCAGAGTCTGACCTGTGTTCAGAGACCTAGTTACTCAAAAAAGAAGTTCTATCTCTTACGGGATTTAATGCATGTTGGTGTGTGGATATGTTTACCTGGACACGCAGTGTGAAGATCAGCAAAGACGGCCAAGCAGCTGAGGAGGGATGGAGGTTTGGGTAGTACTGATGCAGGAGAGACTTGAGTGGGCCACAGTCTGCATGAGGGGCACTCATTGCCCCAACTTCATTTGTAAAATGGCACAATGTGCCCATAGTGCTTCTCAAAACTCATTTTCTTCTAAACTGGCACCGTTTTTTCTCTTGGACCTTCTCACAGTCATGGGCACATGCTGTTACCCAATGCAAGCAACTGTAACAGTACCAGGACCTTCTACCCCCACAAGCCTCCACAGAAGATTCTGTAAGGGGGAACCAGGCTCAGCATGGGGGAGGAATGCAAGGTTATACAGGTGTGTCCTTGGATGGGCAGGTATAGAACCTGACCTCCAACTTGCTCTTTGTTCTAATGTTCCTTTGCCTATGTCTGTGTACTATATCCATACCCGGTGCCCTCTGATGCCAGAAGAGGGTGTCAGATCCCCAGAAACTAGAGTTACAGATGGTTGAGATCTACCATGTGGGTACTGGGAACCCACCCAGGTTGTAGAAGAGTAGCCAGGACTCAAGTGCTGAGTCATCTCTCTGACCCCATCTCTGTTTTTCTAGTTTTGCTACCTTCAGATGACAGACAGCAAAGCTGCTTGGCTAGTCCTTTTCTGCTTATTTTACATTTTAATTTATTTCTTGTGTGTGTCTGTGTGTGCACATGAATTCACCCGTGCCACTGGCAGCAAGCAAAAGTCAGAGGACAACTTGCAGGAGCCATTTCTCTCTTACCTTGTAGGTTCCGGGGATGGACCTCAGATCATCAGAATTGGTGACAGGTACCTTTTCCCCCTGAGCCAGCTTGCCAACCGACATGAGAGGGATGGGCCTTAGTGAGGCCCCAAAAGTCCATCCAGGAGGAATTCGTATTCCTTTTTCTGGAGAGACTGACATTGTCCCAGCACTCAGTGATACAATGGTAACAGGTCAGGTGAAAGGAGAAAAGATACAGCTTACACAGAAAGGAAAATTTACACATTCTAGAGATCAGCAAACGAAGAGAACTTCCTCATTTTGTTTTCTTCCTGAGGTAGATCACATGATGAAGACTTGGCCAGTTTGCAGCTTACTATGTAAACAGGGCTTGTTATGGTTTTCGTCTCTTTAAGAGACAAGCCATGTCCACTCCCAGCCGGGCCCTGCCCTCCTCTCGCCATCTTGATTCTCACCGTCCCCTCTTGGAGCGCGCACTGCCTCTCTCTCCCGCTTCCCTTCTCTGTCTCTCTCCTTTCTCTTCTCCTTCTTTCCCCACTCTTTCTCTCCTCTAAGTAATAAATATCCAATTCTATTCCATATGATGTGTCTGCCCACGTGTCTCCCACCCACGCGCCCACCGGCTGCTTGCTGCTGGGAATCTGCGCTTTCTGGGGACTCAGTGTTGCTGGGACCAGCCCAGCGCCCCATGGCTGGGCCCTTTCCGGGGCTGGCAGCTCTCAGGACCCGCTGCCCCCGCTGCTCGGGACCAGGCACTGGGACCGGCCGCCTGCTACTCGGGACCCGCCAACATTTTAAAAAAAGCATAAAAGGGCTGCCCTGGAACTTGTGACCATCCCCCTGCTTCTGCATCTCATGTGCTGGTACTATAAATGTGTGTCACAGTGCCTAGCTAGGAAGAACTTTCTGGAAGAGCTTTCCCGTAGCTAAAACTCAAAGCAACCATCCTTGCTCATGTCCTAAAGACTCAGGACAGGGGAGAGACAGGTAGGGGCGAACAGCCTTCTAAGTGAACCCCTATATCCAAGCTCTTGGCTGTGTCCCCTTGACTTCAGCTGGAGTTTCCATCACGCCATTCAGTCCTGGGTCTCTCTGCCCCCCTGCCCACCTCGATTTAATGACCTCAGATAGACATAAAACCGGTTGAGCTCAGAGTAAGTGACTGAGACATGAACATTGCCTCAGGTCCCCATGGACCCCAGCTGGGTACCAAGCCGCCCTAGGCTCCACTTCAACAGGATAAAGTGAACTCATTTATTCAGTTATTTTAAGTGAGCTAACACGAAGCAGTGCCAAAAGACCAAGACATAAATCTTTCCTAGAACCCAACTTCGTTGCCAAACACCTTGGGTAAAACTTTCTGCTTGCTCAGGACAGTTTTCCCACCCCCCTAAAAGTGAGGAGGGAAAAACGCTAAAACACTAAGGCCGTGGGGATGGGGTGGAGCGGTGGTGCTAGCAGGTTCTGGGAATAACACAGTTGTCAACACTTTAGACTCGTAAAAATTCTTCCAGTAAGAAAGAAAAAAAAACTTTCCTCATGGTGCTGAGGATCGACCACGGGGCTTAACCTCTGAGTCCCACTCCTCAGGGGCTTTCTCTTTCTCTTTTTGACAAGGTCTCTCTATGGAGCCCAGGCTAGCCTCAAATTCATGATCTTCCTGCCTCAGCATCCTGAGTGTTGGGATTACAAGTGTGTGCTACCATGCTCAACTTAGAGGCGTGTGTGTGTGTGTGTGTGTGTGTGTGTGTGTGTGTATACACATGGGTTGCTCCTGGATATTGAAGGTGGGGCATTGGACATGGTAGGCTCTACTCCTGAGCTAATCTCTGGCTCTCCTTTTCCCTTGGGACAAAGTCTCACTAACTGCCAAGGTTGGCATTGAACTTGTGCTCCTCCTGCCTTGGGCTCTTGAGTAGCTAGGATTGCAGGCCTGCGTGAACGTAGGCCCGGTAGTCAGATCTTTAAATATGATGCCCTTGAAAGGTGTCAAGGCAGTACTGGTCAGCTGCTCTGGCAACTTTTCTTCTTTCTTCAGGCTTCTTCTTCTAGTGGGACAGCGTGTCACACTGGGCTACGATCATATTCTTTTATGTTTGTTTGTTTGCTTGTTGTTTTGTTTGAGACAGGGTCTGTGTAGCCCTGAATGTCCTCGAACTCATTAACATAGGCCATGTTGACCTCGAACTCACAGAGATTTGCCTGCCTCTGCCTCCCAAGTACTGGAATTAAAGGTGTGTACCGCCATTGCCAGACAATGCTTCCAAACTATAGTAAAAGTCAAGCATGCTAGTCACAAGCATTTTGAAACTTCATAGATCGAGAGAGGCTTTCCCCCGGGAGCACAGAGCAGCTCAGAACAGGCCAGGGAGTGCTATGTCACACAGGCTTCATGATGCTATAGGAGCTACTGTTTCCTCCCCTTTGACAAAGCTCTTTCTTCAACGTTTCTGTTCTTTGAAGTAGACAGCAACAAACATACAAGAAGTCACCCATAGCCTTACAACTCCCATAATGTGTCAAGTAGTTTCATGTTTCCAAGCTTGTCCATACCCAAATTTATATAAGCTTTAAGTATAGTTGTGACCAATACTGAAGTAAGCTCCTTCTCTCTTTGGCAGTCTTACCTAGGCAAACAGTCTGAAATTGAACTGTGGTCCAGAAGCTTACACAATCCCCAAGAGACCTGATTTTATACTGGAGTCAGTGCTGCAAAATGCAGTGGCCCACACGAACCTCTTCTCCATGCAGGGGCTGCCTGCTTTCCCTCTCCACTTTCTACTCTCTCCCCATGTCTGGGGAACACATGTTGGGTGCCCAGCCCTGGGAAGGGCATTGGTCCCAAAGAGGAGGAAATACAGGAGACATGGCTCTGCTGTCTCTAAGCCAGGGAAGCTGAAGCAGAGGTTGAAGCTCAGGGCACAGAGGCATCACTAATGAAAAGGATTGCAGAGATGGACAGGACAGGTAAAGAGCCTTCATCAAGCCTGGAGCTTCTGCTGAGGCCTCTACTTGAGCATGGCCCTCTGAGGACTACCTCATCCCTGAACCTGTCCGATCAACAGCCACAGGTTCTTGAGCTGGTGTCTGTGTGTCTTTATGCCTACCATGGCTCCTGATGTTTTCCTTAAGACAGGACCGACTGATCCAGCACTTGGTCAAAACGTGTAAAGAAACCAAGATGTGTGGTGCCTGGATGTAACCTCAGCAGCCTGGGAGGCTGAGGCAGGAGGATTACAGGTGTGAGACCAACTGTATCTATGTAATGAGACTTTGTCTCAAAACACAAAACAAAACCCAAATGTAACAAGAAACAGATTCTCTGTAGAGTGATATATGGACTACATTAATTATTATAGCCAAATGGTGAGGCCAAAATCCAGAGGGTTTGATTAATAAATTCTAAAGTTAATCTTGAAGAATGGGTGAGGATTGTTTTAAAAAAATGAAACAGAGTAACCTAGAGGGTAAATACATATTTAAAATACAGTCTGTAATGGTTAATCTTTCAACTGGTACTAGAAAAAAAAACAAATCAATAGATCCCAGAATCCTATGTGTTCAGGACATAGAAATGTATTATTAAAAAAGGAGATGGCAGAAGAAAATGCAGAACAGATTTCTCCACAGCAGAGGTTAGACTTTCCCCACCCTGGCTTCAGGACAGTGGATCAAGGGCTTCACACATGCCAGGCAAGTGCTCTACCACTGAGCTAAGCCTGGAGCCACAACAGTCACTGTTTCTTAAGAAGAAAAAGATGGGAAGATGTTTCTGGTGGGCTAAAGCAGAGTGTGGGCACTGGCTGCCAAGCTGGTAAACTTAGTTTGGCTCCCACACGGTTGAAGGGGAGAACTGACTCCCAGAGATTCTCTTTTGACCTCCTCGTCCATACCATGGCATGGATACACACAGACACTAAACAAATAAGTGGAATCAAATATTAAAATCACAAAATAACATAGCATAAATCTGAAATGTTTCTAGAGTATTATTAACATTTAGAATCAATAAATAAAAAAATATTACAGGATTATGAACCTATTTCATTACAAGGTTAAAAGTTATTTTTAATTGTGTGTGTGCGTGCATGTGTGTGTGTGCGTGCACAAATGTGAGTTTATATATTTCAGTGCAAGTGCCTGAGGAGGCCAGAGGCTTTGAAACCCTAGGAACTGAAGTCACAGGCAGTTAGGAACTACCTGATGTGGGTGCTGAGAATCGAACTTAGGTCCTCTGCGAGAGCAGTCTATGCTCTTAAACTCTGAGCCACATCATTTTATATTGGACTGTAACCTAAAATTTAAAAGCGCAGGCATGGGGGGAAATATATTCTCAATAATAAGGTTAGTATCTTTATTGTATCTGGGAAAAAAATTACACAGGTATTTCGTACAACTTGATAGCATGATCTTACAAGACAAATGATACTACAGATGCTTTCCAAATGGTAAATCACATACAAATAAATAATCCCATTTGCATGGAGAAAATGTCAATCAAACCCAGTGAGCCTGCAGTTTGAAAATGAAACTCTCCCCTGATCGCAAGCTGAGGCTAGACTGATGGTATACTTTGGCCTCGGGAAGCAGCTGGCTGCCGTCTGTTTACAGTCATAAGAATCCTTCAGCTTGGCATTCAAACTTAACATCTTAAATCCTAAGAAATAATCCAGACTATTGTACAGTATTACTTACAATGTTGGAAAGCTGGGTACTACATGATCATGAGCAAAGATTTATGTGCATATTTCCAGACAAGATAATCTAGCCAGTTATTTCATTAAATAATAATCCCAAAGACTGGTAACAATCGGCAAAACCACACTTTATTATTTTACTATCGACATGCACTATGGTGAACTGTACTTATGTCAAGATGAAAAGCGTACATCAAGGGAGCAACTGCTACAGCGAGGGACAGTTTGGTTACCAGTGCTTGTTTTTTTTATTGCTTTCATAAAAGAAATATTAAACTAAAATAACCCATATTCTGCATAAGCTGATGGAGCATGGTAAAGGCATGGTCACTTGAGGAAGAATCCAGTGGATCTAAGAGCATAGCGTAGAAGTTAATGCCCACCCACCCCTCTCTTTTGTAAGCAACGGTCTGTACAAAGCCTCCATAGCTTATATTCGTCATGTGTGTTTCCTTTGTGTGGCCGCAGAAACATGGTGTCTCAAATGGACAGAGCCTTAGAGATCATTTTATGCCAAATTTGCACCGATTGTATATGTGCATATAAGTCACTGCTCTCTGACTGGACACTCCCACGAAGGACGGTGAATTCTGACCACTGTCAGCTCTCTGACTGGACACTCCCACAAAGGATGGTGAATCCTCACCACTTCACAGAGTGGACTGTTCAGTGCATGTCTTCTCAGTACCAGCAGAGGCTTTTATACGTGACTGGGCCTCTGAATTTAAAACTGGGCTTCCTAGATAAGCACTTCATTCCAACCAAGATTTCAAGCCAAAGACCATGAACCACAGGCCTAGAGTAAGACTGTCTATTGGTTCTAACTTAGGAAATTATTAAGTTCAAAATAGGAGAGCATCCATATTCAGTGAAGATATATTCTCAAATGTGAAATAAATTCATAGTTATTCTGATCAAGAAGAACAGTAAATGGGTTGCCATTAAATGGTGGAGAGTCTCCCCAGAATTTGTCTTCCTCATAGCAGCGCTTTCTGCTTGTTTATAACTTCCCCAGAAGTAGAAGGCAAAAACGCTGGTCCAAGGAGGCTGGGAACTTAATGAGCTGGGCTCGGAGGCCTTCTGTGGGGTGTCTAGACAGTTACTTTTCTTGTCCAGCCTCAGCATACTTTGTGCGCGTTTCCTATTATTTTACTAGTTCTGTCTGAAGCAGAAATTCTACATTAAAATTGGAGAGTGGGTACAAGCCTTAATCCTACTCAGGAGGCAGAGGCAGCTGGAGCTTTGTGAGTTTGAGGCCCAGACTGGTCTAAATAGCCTCAGCGTGTTGTGGGCAGCCTTCTATCCGCTGCTTGGCCAACACTTAAGAGTTCTCTACCTAACATCTTCTGGATTCTAGCCTCAGCCGCATCTGGCTTTGTCTATCCAGACAGGGACAGGCAGGATGAGCTGGGTCTGGGACACTGTTCCAGTGGACCCATGGTGCTAAGTATGTCCCACCTCCCTGGAGGAGGCTATTAGGGACCCATCTGTGTGACACTAGATATACATGTTCTTCCCTTTTAGCTGTTTGGATGCTGGCTTATACTGGGTCTCCGCCATTACTCTCTGCTGAGGTGTCTTGAGTCTTCTTTTCCATGCTGCTTAGCACAAGGATGCATGATAAATACCTAGTATTGCATAGGGAGCCTGCTGGTTCTCCCATTCCTGCACTTAGGGATCAACATGGGCAGAGTGATAGCCAAGTGCACTGTCAAATAGATAAGCCACAAACCGCATCCACAGTAGGTGACAATCACTCCCTGGACAGACCGCATCCACAGCAGGATGACAATCACTCCCTGGACAGACCGCATCCATAGCAGGACAGACCGCATCCACAGCAGGGTGGCAATCACTCACTGGACAGACCACAACCACAGCAGGACAGACCACATCCACAGCAGGGTGACAATCACTCCCCGGACAGACGACATCCACAGCAGGACAGACCACATCCACAGCAGCGTGGCAATCACTCCCTGGACAGACAGCATCCACAGCAGGGTGGCAATCACTCACTGGACAGACTGCATCCACAGCAGGACAGACAGCATCCACAGCAGGGTGGCAATCACTCACTGGACAGACTGCATCCACAGCAGGACAGACCGCATCCACTGCAGGGTGGCAATCACTCCCTGGAGACGCCACTCGCAGTGTAGCTTTGTGAGTTTGTGAGTATGGCAGAGCTGCAGGCTTCAGACTTTCTGAGACTCTAGACATTCATCCCATTTTTTTTTCAAGCTCATGATTTAATTTCTAAGTAGCAAATGTGGTAATGAAGAACATTTTTGCTGCTGAGCGTGGTGGTGCACTCCTTTAATCTCAGCACTCAGGAGGCAGAGGCAGGTGGATCTCTGTGAGTT
>LOJH01011692.1:0-10617 GCA_001685095.1 Ellobius talpinus
GAAGGAAGGAAGGAAGGAAGGAAGGAAGGAAGGAAGGAAGGAAGGAAGACTTGGTGCTCCAAACATCAGTGCTCTGTGGTTTGATAATGGCATCTTAGTATTGATCATACAGGTGGATAGACAGGGGAAACCATCATTACACCTCACTTTTAGAATCTCCTCCCTTACTGGCTGAAATAAATCCCAAGTGTTCATAGCGTCAGAGTTTGTTTCCATAATCCCATTTTTCTTCTTACCTTTTGGGAACGAGCTTTTAAGAACAAACAAGTAGGGTTAGATTAGAAAGTGACCTCACATTCCCATAATAAGACTGCGAGTTCAGAAAAAAAGCTTAAATTTATACCACAATCTAATTATCAGCCCCGAGACAACTCACCTTAGTCAGAGTAAACAATAGCAACAACAAAGCAGTGAATCCCAGAGAATGAGCTGCATCACCACGTTATCAGATTCTAAATAAAATTAATCAAATTTTCAAGAAACTGGGGCCTATTGAAAAAGAGACATCATGAGATAATGTGCATGAAGAGAATTTTTATACACCTCAGAGAAAGAGATGGAAATATCAAGAAAAACAATGGGCAGCCAAATGACAGTATTAATAAAAAAGCAGAAAATCTAAAAATCTAAATAAACAAACAAACAAATAAATAAATAAACAAACAAACAAATAAATAAATAAATAAATAAATAATGAATGAATGAAAGTGAAAGTCTGATGATGAGAGGTATAAAGGTATAGTGACACAGAGGAGCCTTCCACTAGGGTTACACAAATGCAGATAGGCTTGAGTGGGCAGAAGAAAGATCCACAGACTTGGGCTTAGGACTAGAAAAGATAACAGGCTTGAGGAACAGAAAAAAGATTGAAGAACATCGTAATGGCCCTAAGGAAACTGTGGGACACAAAGAACATGAACACTCAACACTTGAACCCAGGAAGAAAGGAACAGAGAATGGAAATGAAAAACTAATGGCTGAAGCTTTGCCAAATTTGATGAACACTTAGAATATAAACATCCAAGAAGTTCAACTCCATGTAAGGTTAGAATAGTAATAGTGATATTTTCAGAGAGGACATGGCTTCAAAGGTAACTACTTTGAGCTGTCCGCCTACTCTCTCCAACCTACAATCAATCTATGCCACATGCCTGCCTGACATCCCCTTAGTCTATAACAGGAGAGACAGCTACTAGGGACAGGATGATGCTGGACTGTCTTCAGGGACACTCTGGACATTGATCCACATCTCCAGATAACTTGGGAAAATCACTTTAAGCAATGATGAAATTTTTCCCCCTTTATTCTCCCCCTTTTTAAAGTGACATCCTCATACCTAACAAACTTCTTTAAAAACTCAATCCCATATCTGTTCTTTTCTCAGCCCGTAGGTAGGTTCAGTTTTCTGAAAAATCAATACAGACCTACTTGTCCTCAAATCCATTTCTTTCATATATATTTTTCTAATATGCATACATATATAAAACCTTAGAGTTTGTACTTTGTCTCAATACCACATGTATTGGTTATTTATTTGTATTTGGGACAAAAGAAAGAAAATGTTTATTTGGACTTCGTGTAGAGTTCATCGTGAGGGGGGAAGTCAAGGCAGTAGAAGCTTGAGGTGATGGTTACATTGGATCCACCATCAAGGTTGAATGTTGGTGCTCAGATCATTTCCTCCTTTTTAGGATGGATCATCTCATCTCGGGCAATCCAATAGAGGAACTCCCCTAAATACACACCCAGAAGTTGTTGCCATGGTGACCCTAAGTCTAAGCAAGTTGATTATCAAGATAATTCAACCTTTCATGAGACTGGGTATCATGGTAAATTGATGCAACAGAGATCTACACCAAGACATATTCTAATCAAGCTTTGGCACAGATAATCTCTCCAAGTGGGAAAGAGAAGCAACACGTAACACACAAAGACCCATATTCATTGGCATATTTCATGCCATATAACTGAGAGGTTAGGAGGCAGTGGGCTGGTCCATTTACCACATAATAAACACTTTCTAATCAGTCAAGAATTTTATGCACAGCAAGACTGTCCCTACAAAATGAAAAAGAAGATATTATCAGATAAAAGCTATGAGAATTCACTAGTAGGAAACTCCCCTGTAAAATTGTTCAATTCAAAGGGAAGGAGACAGGAGGAGACAGAGGAGTAGCAGACATGAAGACTATGAAAAAAATAAAGATCTGACAAACATGAGCACCTCTGCCATGTCAACTCCATAACCAGTTTTTCTCAGATGAATACATCCAAGCAAAGTCTCTTTGTGACCATAAAATATCAGGTCCCCAAAGATCACGTGAGGGCGGATAGCACAGCTATAGCACACTAAAGTCTCAGCGACTTTCCAAGAATGGCAAGGAAAATAATTTTCCCCCTTTCACTTGTTTTTTCTGGTTTTCTCAAGTCATAGAAAAAATAACAAGAGCAAACACATTGCTTCATATGAAAAATATTATTCCACATTAGTTGCATAATGATAATATGATCTTGGTTTTATGTTCACTGTATTTATATTTAGATTCACATACAGCAAAGGGAAGCATGAAGGGGGTAGGCTTTTCTCATGTGAAACAAATTGTTCTAAAGTTTAATAGCTTGAAACTGTATTTTAAAATTCTCTTAATTCTTCTGGTCTAGGTCAATTTGTCTTGGAGTTGCATTCAGATAGTAGACATGTATGAGTGGATCCATGTGCTGAACCTATAAACGTGTTTGGTGGTTGGCAGTCTGCTGAGAATGCAGCATGAAGGGTAGAATTCTGGATTGCATGTTCAGTGCATCTTCAGTTCTAGTAGATTGTGCCAAATTGTTTTCATGGGGATTGTACCATCAGATACATAAAACGGACTTTCTTTTGACTCCACAGTTGTTTTTCTTAGTTTTGAAACGCCATCATACTCTTTGATTTGAGAGTTAAGAAAACTTATCTCATTGATGTCTCATTTTATTATGCCTGTTGACTATTAAGAATACAAACTTTTTCAAATGTTTACTAGACAGACACATTTATTTCTCTTTGAACTGTCTCTATATTGTCTACCAAATTCCCTCTGGAGATGTTTCAAAACGTAAACATTTTTATATGTTCCAGCTCCTAACCTTTTTTTCTTTCCCTATTATGAAGACAAGAGTCTCACTATGAAGCATTAGAAATATTTTGATGGACCATTGTATTATCTTTTAAAAGTGTCTATGTGCCAATTTTTTTTGCTTAACCATAAATTACTAAATTTAACTTGAATTCCCCCCCAAGTGGGGAGGAGCTTAGTCTTACCTCAACTTAATATGCAATGTTTTGTTCAAGCACATGGGAGGCCTGCTCCATTCTGAATGGAGAAGGAGGAGGAGTGGATGGGGAGGGGAGTAGATGGGAGTCAGGGGTCGGAAATGGAGGAGTTGAAGGAGGGGAAACTATGGTCTGTATGCAAAATAAGTGAAAAATGTTAATTAAATAAAAAATTTAAAAAACATTAATTTTTGAGAAAAATAAAAATGATAAAATATAAAATGATAAAATAGAAGTTACCACATTTCATGGATGGGTTGAACAGATAAAGACAAATGAGAAAAGAATCTATGTCAGAAAATCAGGAAATACTTCCTTAGGTGAAGGATAAAGATGCTGGGGTAATCTCAGAGTGAAGAAAGAGCTTTCAATGGGGAAATGGTAGTAAATGTATACACCCCTTAGATATGTTTGGGGTATTTAATTGTGACTATACAGTGAACATGATATGAACTGTATGTGGACAGAGATGTCCAAATCTGACAACTAGGGTATCACACTGCCATTTAATTACACACACAAATTCCTTTTAAACCCAGACCTATTAAGTAATGCTACCTAACAGCTACACTAAAACAATGGTACTATCTGGTCAGGGTGTATCCCCTATGTCCTGGCGCAAACACAGGTGACTGCAGTGTTATGGAACTGAGAAGCTGTCTAGCCAGATCAAAAAGATGAGGACCATAGTAATCAGTTGAGCTGAGCCTGCCCACGGTCATTTCTGGGTAGACTGTCAACAATCATGAGCTAAACACTCAAGCCAGAAAATGTGTAAAAACCAGAACGTATGAACACAAAACACCTTTGAAAGCAATTAACAAAATTTTAACAATGAACCCCCAAAGAAAAGGAGATCTATGAAATGACAAAAAAATATTTAGAAAAGTTTCCGTAAAGTTGAATAAACTACAAAAATATACAAATAAACAATATACAAACAAAACTAAATTTTAACACAGAACTAAAAATAGTATTCTTGAAGTAAATCTAGGAGAGGAAGACTGCCATAGGCCACTCCAAGATTAAGGTCCTTGCTGAAGAATCAGTTGAGAGGCAATGGTTTCAATTAGGAGGAAAAGGGAGAGATAAAGAATTAAGAAAGCACACATGAGTTAAAGGACACCATCAACAGTCCTAACCAGTGTAAGGTAAGAATTTAAGAGCAGAAAAACTAAAAAGAAAAATAAAGCATATTTATAATGACTGAAATAATGACTGATCTGGGCAAAGAAATAAATATCCAAGTAGAAGAAGATCAGAGTTCTACAACCAAATCCAAGTCAAAGAGAAGACCACTAAGTAAAAGAAAATCAGACTAAAAGCAAAGTCATGGGGAAAAAATCTTAGATTATTGAAAGATTAGAAACACACACCAGGGTGGTGAGATGGTTCAGCAGGCAAAGGCACCTGCTGCCATGTGTGATGACCTGAGTTTGACACTCGACACTCAAGACATAGAATTATCCAACAGGTATGTGTTCAGCACGACAAATCATCAGAGAAACATAAACTAACTTTGCAATGGGATGGCATTTCACATCTCCCAGAACAGCAACATGTAAAAAGAAGAAAGTATGTGAATACTGAATACTGTGTGAGTGGTGGCAATCTTGCTTCTAGACACTGACTCAAAAGATTTAACACCAATGTGTTTAGGAGGCAGGTATCTGCCCTCCCATAATCACTGAACCACTGTTCAAAATGCTCCAAATAACAGCTTTATGCTGTGTCTTACAGATGAATGAATAAAACTGTAACCCACACTCACACACAAACATAGTCAACAGGAAGTGAAATGTGACAATGGTCATAGCTTGAGCATAGAAGACTCTCAAAGCCTATACCCCACAGTGACACACTTCCTTCGACAAGACCACATTGACTCTAACAATGCCATACATCTTAAACTGGCACTCCTTTGGGGCCATTCTCTTTCAAATCATCACAGGTAAACACTCTTTACTACATTACAAACTTCCTAATAGAATAATTTTCCCATGTTCTTACCACAAAAGCTAAGTATCTGACTTAATGGATATATTAATTAGACTTATTACACATTGGTAAACCATGGTATCCCTTTGTATATATGTATACACTTTGTTTCTAACAGAAGATAAAAATTATAAAGTTGTACAGAACATTTAAAAAAAAGACACCAGGCCCAAATTTGTCCTGCACCAAATATTATCATATTGTAAAATTAGTTCTCTTTGAAAGAGTGAGAACTGAGAAAGTATTCTAAATCTGTGAAGTGCAGAGAACAGTGTTTGGCTGAAGTTAGTGCCCACACAAGCACTGATGTTATTTCAGAAAAGGAAGCATGAATAACTTTAAAAGCAGCAATATAAGTCAGCTCTGAAAACCCTGAGACTACACATTTGCTCAATATGTTCCTAGAAAGTATTTTGAACATATAGAACTGCATGAAGATTGAGTTTCCTCAGAGGACATTAGAACAGCCAGCACACATACAAGCACACACATGTACTGAGCAGATCACACAGGAACTACTTCTACTTACATTCTCATAGAGAGCTTGAAGGGTCTCCAGGTCAACCACAGAGTTGTCCAAGTTCACAACAGCTGTAAAAAAAAAGGGGGGGCACAGAAAAGAATGTAAATTACCATATGACAGCTGTGAAAAGATGTTTAATTGTGCCAGGCAAAGTGTTCATGACCGCCATTTGGAGTGCATATGAACTCAGTGTGTACACTTGCCCACTCCAAAGACCATGGCCTAGGAATTTCAATGTCTCAGGTGTCAAATTTTAAAATATTCCACTCGTTCAATGTGAGGGCAATTTTTATGTCAATTAGCCATGATCTAGAATTTTTGGTGTGAAGGGGTCCTCAGGTGAGAAAATGCATCCATAAGATAAGCCTGTAAGGAAGTCTACAGGGAATTTTCTTAGTGATTGATGCTGGAGGGCTCAGTCCATGGTATGGGGTGACAACCCTGAACTGATGGTCCTGCTTTCTGTAAGAAAGCAGGTTGAGTAAGCAATGGAGAGCACGCCAGTAAGCATCATCACTCCATGGCCTCTGCATCAGTTCTGAATCACTGTGTCCTAGCTTCATATCAATAACTATTCATGCATGCAAGCTTAACCAAAATATCTGGTGAAGGTTTTGTTAGGTGTTTATATTGAGATGATCATAGTCAGAATAGGTCATCATTACCTAGGAATGTGTTCCCTGATTGATTTGGTGGGTGGGTAGGGGATGCAGAATGTTGTAGTATAGTTTGAATTGGGTGGATTCATTATAAATTCATTAAATCCACTCTGCTTCCCATGGACTTTTTAGATTGAAATGAGGCAAAATTGACAGGCATCTGTGCCAAAGAGCCACTGCAGAGGCGCTCATGGGATTAAAGATTTCCAGGAGAAAATCACAGTGTGGATAATCACAATTTTGATATATTTATTTTGATAACTGAGGCAATTTACTATGTCTCTCCCCCTTAGAGCTTAAAGTACACATTTATTAGTTGATACTGGCAAAAGTCCCAAGAAAGAATTAAGAAAGAAAAGTGGAAATTCAAGCACAGAATGGATGAAAAATCTAACCAAGGTGATATAACAGTTCTGGGAACAGAGCCCAAAATCACCAACAAATGTTGCACCAAGTAGAATATGATATTTCCACTCTAATATTAATCTCCTGTCTCAATTTAAAAATTAGTGTTCCTATATAAAACTGAGAGTAAGATTTTCAGCCAAGTTTCCTTATTATTAAATTAAACCAAACAGCACAAATTACTAAAATTAAGAGATTAATTCATACTATTTGTTGAGGTAATATATAACAAAACACATGAAGTAATAAAAACGGCTAATTCATGTATGGAGTTTTATCCTTTAGTTTTATAGTTTAGTCTAAGGAAAATCTAAGAGAATCTAACCTAACTAATTCTGTAATTTATCAGTGAGTAATATGCTAGAAACTTTTATATTTCTTTGGTGACATAGTGAGAGATTTATGGGAAACTAAAAAGGAAATATTAATATTAAATTTAGTATAAGATTTCAAGCTGAAAACATAACAAAGTCATTCATATTCAAGTACAATGCACAGGACACATTTGTCCTTTTAAAAACCCATCATTATCTGTAATTATTAATTTTTAAATTATGAAGATTGATAAATCTTTTGCCAAATGAACAAGAAGAAGAAGTGATCCAAATTAACAAAATTAGAGATGGAAGGGGAGAGTACAAAGAGCACAGGAAATTCGGAGAAGCAGGTCACATTTTACAATTCTGCATTCCAACAACCTGGAAATCCTAAAAGAAAGGGATGAATGTCTAAATATGCATGACCCACCAAAGTTAAACCGATGAAGCAAGTAATTTAAATAGACTTATAACATCTAGTGATATAGAAGCAGTAATTTTTCAAATTCTTTTTAAAATGGTAATAATACACCAATACCAAAACCACACAAAGACTCAGAGACAGTTACAGGCCAATATCTCTGATGAATACAGATGTAGAACTAGTCAGTGAAATACTTGCAAATGAATTCAGTCATCAAAAGGCTTTCCATCACGATGATTGGTTTTATCCCAGAGATGCAGAAATGGTTTGACATACATAATCCACCACATAAATAGAGTAAAAGTCAGAAACCACATGATCATCTATCTCATGAGATGCAGAGAAAGGCTTTGAAAAAAAATCCAACATTCCTTCATGACAAAAGTCCTGGAGAGACTAGGGACACAGTGATATGTCTCAATGTAATTGTCAATTTAATTAAAAAATTTCATCTCGGTGTATATTGTATGTTGAACATATTTTTCCCTCTTCTCCTCCTTTGTGCCCTTTCTTGTCCTTCCTATCTTCATTCTACTTTTGTTTCTCTAGAGTTTTCTTATATAAACATCCATGGTTTTATATAGCTATATGCAGCTGAATAGCAACAAATGAGGGGAAAACATATGTTTATCATATAATTCACTCAAGAGGATTGCTTCCAGTTATACCCATTTTCCTGAAATTACACACAATTGGCTCTAGACTTACTTTTTAATCTATTCCTTGGTTTTAGATACCTACATGAGTTCCATTAGTTGGCTACTGTGGAGAATGCTGTAATAGACATTGACATACAGGTTATCTCTGACATATGGTAGCTGGGTCACATGATAGAACCACTTTTAGGTTTTTGAAAAGTCTTGAGATTTACATAGTGGCTAGCCTAGTTTACATTCCCAACAGGAGCATAGTGTCCAGACCCTCACTAGCATTTGTTCTTTGGTGGTTTTGTTTTGTTTTGTTTTGTTTCTTGCTGCTGTTTTTCTTTCTAATGATTACCATTATAGTTGGATGGAAGATGAACCTCAGTATAGTTTTACTGGGAAGGAAGGCACACAGGGGGTGGGGACAGGAGCATGTGCATGAAGAGGCAGCCATGTGGGAAGTTAAGGTATCCTTTTAGGTGTTGTTTCTCAGAAACCATCCATCTTAGTTTTTTGAGAGCACATCTCACAACACTACTCCGTGGAACTCATCAAGTAGGCTGAGCTGATGGCCAGCAAGCCCCCAGAGACACCAATCTTCTCCCCATTGCTGGGGTTATAAGCAGGCCACTGATTTTTTTTCTGATGTGTGTTCTGGGCACTGAACTCAGGTATTTATGTAAGCAAGGCAAGGAGGCTCCTCTCTCGGCTGCTTTCTCAGCCCTCAGTAGAGCTTCTATTAATTTTTAAATTCTTTTTATTATTTTTTGAGATTAATATATAAGTAAAACTTGTTCACAATGTATAATGTTCCTTGTATGTGTGTTTTCAGGACTAAGCAAGCATTTAGTATTGAAAGTCTCAATAGTCACTGGGAAAGATAAATTTTCCTGCTCTCAGTATTATTCAAATACCCACTGAGATTATGATTAAGCCCTTTAAGAATAAGCCTAGCAAACTCTAAAACTAAGGGTATTGAAGAGGAAAAATTTATGATTAGGTTGCAAAAAAAGAGAGAGAGTAGTAGTAGTATGTTGTCTTTTCTGAATTGGGTCTAATTTTCTTTCTTTTTCTTTTTTTTTTTGGTGGGTGGGTAAGACAGGATTTCTCTGTTAAGTAGCTCTGGCTGTCCTGGAAATCACTCCATAGACCAGGTTGGCCTTGAATTCCCAGAGATCCTCCTGCCTCTGCCTCCATGAGTACTGGGATTAAAGGCGTGCACCTGCACCACCAGTGCCTGGCTTGGGTCTAACGTTCTTAATCCTTTTGCTTTTTAAACTATTTTCCTCATATTTATTTTCTGAAACTTCTAGTGAAACATTCCGCTTTTATGTTTAAAGAACCCTTTTGTCTACTAAGGATGGTGCTAGTCATCTAGGCAATAATTACAGATATCTGAGAACAGTGTGGGGTGGTCGAGAATATTTAGTCAACATCTACACTAGTTTCATTGTTTCCGACAGTTTCCGTTTGCTGCTGGCATGACCGTAACAAAAGATGCAACCATTTTCATGGACAAATTAGATGTCTAACAAACAGCAACCTCAGTCTCTAGCCTACATAACATCTGGAATGTTCCCTAACTACTGCTCTTATAGGGATCTCCAGGGGCTCTGAGTTCCAAATTTTTCCATAAGCAAAGGTCAGCAGTACAGCTCAGACCATCCACCACACACATACCCATTTTACAGAAATAAATTACAGAGAGCTGGCTGAGTCAGTGATTTGCCTGATATGTATGTATGAAGACAGGAGTTTGGATCCCCAACACCCATGTAAAAGCTGGGCTAGTTAACCTTGTGCTAAAGGGATGCTACTAAGATGCTAGGAGATGCTACATAGTCAGTCAGGACATTAAGTGAGCTCCAGGTTCAGTGAGAGGTGTTGCCTCAAAGATTAAGAGGGAGAGGAATAGAAGAAGATATCAAATGTTGATATCTGGCCTCCAAGTGCATAAACACACACATTTGCAAGCACACTATGTCCCTCTGTGTAGATTGTAAAAGTAGTATGGATCTTACTTTAGCTATCACTGGGCTAATAGAGTGCCGTAAATACTACAGCCATGTTTAATTATTTTTTATATTTTGAGATTGTAATATAATTACATCACTTTCCTCCCTCTATACCTTAGGCATACTCCTTCTTGGTATGTTCCAAATGCATGGCCTTTTAAAATTAATTTTGTCATTTAAATACATGTATTTATGTAGTAAGGAACAAGCTGCGTCCTGCCTGGCTCCCGAATATAATAACCACATGAAAATTGTATTAATTAAACAATGCCTGGCCCATTATTTCTAGCCTCTTACTGGCTAACTCTCACATCTTGATTAA
>LOJH01011692.1:10702-26244 GCA_001685095.1 Ellobius talpinus
AGGCCAAGGCAATTTTCTTTATTCAACCAATGAAAGCAACACATAGAAAGAAGACCCTCCCACATACATACATAATCATAAATAAATACAATGTGTTTGGTATGTCTAATGTTATTTGTAAGTAGGTTTTTTTGGGCTGATCATTGGGTATTGTATAACCAATTGACATGGGGAAGGCTATTTCTCTTTTCATCACACTCCTATTTAGTTGCCTATAGTTCTTTGCATAGTAATTAGTATTCACGGCTTTTCACAATCACTTTTGTATGTCTATTGCTGTTGGCCTTGTTCAGCTCATGTTTAGGCACTCATGTTGGTTAGACTTTATAGGGGGGCTTCTGAAAACACTAGGAAACACTGTCTCACAGCAAACTACCCGATCCTCTGGCTCTTACAATTCTTCTGCCCCTTCTTCCATTTTGTTTCCTGCACCTTATACCCTGTAAGTATTTTGTAGATGAATCCATTGGACCTGGGCTTCACAAACCTGCATTTTGACATTTCCTCTATTTAGAAAAATTTCAGAGAAAATGGAAACAGGATGATCCAACCATCAGAGAGAATCCACAACAGTTAGCCTTAGGATAGAGGTGCCACACTGTATAATACATTTCCTTACTACTCCCATATGCTTACAAAGGCAAAGACATCTGAGAAGCAAAAACCAAATCCTGGCATAGGCAAGAGTATCTGCTGCCAGCTGTACAGAAAGCTGCAGTGAAAAAGTGAAGAAGAAATGAGGGACTACAAAGGAAAGGGCATAAGACAGGCATTACTTTGCAAAGACCCTTTGACTCAATGAAGAAAGGGAAGGCAGTTTTTGGAAATGTCTAGAGTTGTTATATGAAACTGTGCTGGCTAGTTTTATGTCAACTTGACACAAGCTATCTGAAAGGAGGGAACCTCAATTAGGGAAATGCCTCCATGAGATCTGACTGTAAGGTATTTTCCTGATTAGTGATTCATGGGAAGCCCAGTCCATTGTTGGTAGGCCTACCTGAGTTCTATAAGAAAGTTGGCTAAGCAGGCCATGGTGAGCAAGCCAGTAAGCAGCACCCCTCTGTGACCTTTGCATCAGATCCTGCCTCTAGGTTCCAGCCCTGTTTTAGTCTCCATCCTGAATTCCTTCATTGAGGAAAGATGGTAAGGAAATGTAAGCCAAATAAACCCTTTCCTTCCCAACTGACTTTTTGGTCATGCTGTTCCATGCCAGCAATGGTATTCCTGCCTAAGACAGAAACTCAATGCAGCATAGATGCCTCCAAATACTGCATGTTCCCCAGCAACTCAACCACAAAAGAACTGAGAATTACATGTGACATTCTTTTATAAGAAAATATCTGTAGCTAATCCACAACTTGAAATATACAGAACTGGAGGGCTCATAAAGAAGAAAAAAAAGAAAGAAAAGAACTGTCAAAATGTTTTTGATAAGAAAAGTTTCCGAAAGATACAGTCAAACAGTTTTAAAAGCATGGCTTTGCTATGCTTAGGTACACCAAAGCACATACCCAATGCCTTAAGGAAGACATGGTTTACTAGAGGATATCCCACCACTGCATTCGTGTGTACATTTCACTTTTGAGACACAGAAACAACACAGCCCTCTTCAAATTGCCCATTGCTACACATGCTCCAAGATCTGGACATATCAACCATCAAGCACCAGTAAGACCCTAAGAGAGACATCCATAGATCTAATCTACATGGGAAGTAGAAAAAAGACAAGATCTCCTGAGTAAATTGGGAGCATGGGGACCTTGAGAGAGGGTTGAAGGGGATGGGAGAGGCAGGGAAGGGAGCAGGGAAAAATGTAGGGCTCAATAAAAATCAATCAATAAAAAAAGAATGTGGTTATATCCATCCACACTCAGGGACTCTGTCGGTGCTGTGGTTAGCACTGTTTACAGCTTTTGCCATAGCTCAGAAGAGAAAAGTGAAACTACTTGTGTCCACCTCTTCTGCCATAACATTGTATTTGCAGAAGATATGAAAAGAGGAGTAGGGAGATGGCTCAGTCATTGTCTAAGTTAGGGTTCTATTACTGTGAAGGGACAGCTTGACTATGGCAACTCTTTTAAAGGAAAACATTTAACTCTAGTGGCTTGCTTACACTTCAGAGGTTCAGTACGCTTCCATCACGGCAGGAAGCATGGCAGCATACAGACACATATGGTCTTAGAGAAGAAACTATGAGTTCTTACATCTTGACTTACAGGCAACAGGAAGTGACCTGAAACACTGGGCATGGCCTGAGCATATTTGAGATCTCAAAGATAATCCCGCCATGACACACTTCCTCCAACAAGGCTATACCAATCTTAACAAAGCCACGGCTCCTAAGAGTGCCACTCTCTATGAGATGATGGGGCAATTACACTCAAACTACCACAATCAGTAAAGTGCATACTGAGCGAGCAAGCATGAGGACATCCATTGAGACCTTCAACATTTACATTAAAATATGGGTGTTGCAGCATACAGCTGCAACATCAGTGTGGGAAACTGGAGACAGGAGGATTCTTGGGACTCACTAGACAGCCAGTAAGGCTAAAACAGTGAGCTCCAACTGCAGTACTAGAACCTGTTTCCAGAAACAAGGTAGAGAAGTAATTGAGGAAGAGTCCCGATGTTGACCTCTGACCTCCACACACACACATTGACACACGTGAATGCTCACATGCATGTGCGCACAGTCACACACACAGTCATACACATATGAGTGTGCAGAGAAAAATAAAGGCTGAAGCAAACTAAGGAAATATGCACATGCAGACTTAACTTTGAGGTAAATTCTCAGTTTTTCCCTGGGAGACATTATTCCTCAGCGACCCTACAGGCATCTTACCAAACATTTGGCTTGTTTACATACTCACATATATACACTCTTGAATGGTTCAAGTCATTTTGAAATGTGTAAAGCCTATCTCTGTGAAATGGAGGATCAACCAATGCCCTTGATTTTGGATTCTGCATAAAAGCACTCTGTCCCTCATATTTGTAAGGTCCTCTCTTAATAGTGTTCTTCTCACTCAAGTCCACAATTTTGCTCAATACGATGTTTCAATATACTAAAGTCAATCAAATGTTACAGTTTCCTCAAAATTATTTGAGATTTATATCTATGCTCTGAAACCCACACAGACCTGGATGGAAAACACGAATCTGCAACTAACCAACTCCGTGTTCCCTGCAGGGTTTTGCAGGCTCTTTGGGCCTCAGCTGTTTCATAAGGGAAATGGGTTTATAGATGGCTATATTGTTATTAAGCGTAGAGATAACAGCTCTGTTGTGTGGAGCAGTTTTCCATAATCAGTCCTCAAACATCAAAAGTTTGATGTGAAAGTAGAAGTGGACTACTGGGGGGAGGACTGGGCCAGAAAGAGGGGGAAGGTGACAAATCAGAGGATTGACCAAAAGAATTCATGAAAATGTCAATATGAGACTCATTGCTTTGTATCGTCTGTTTTAAAACTCCTTAAAATGTCTATGTATCAGCCGGGTGGTGGTGGAGCTGGACGGTGGTGGTGCATGCCTTTAGTCCCAGCACTTGGGAGGCAGAGGCAGGCAGATCTCAGTGAGTTAGAGGCCAGTTTCGTCTACAAAGAGAGTTCCAGGATAGCCAGGACTGTTTCACAGAGAAACCCTGTCTCAAAAAACAAAACCAAAAAAATATACTTGTTCCTGTGAAACAAAATATATGTTAAAAAAAATAAGAGTGTGTATTTCACATTTCCATTTAGAATGACAGCATGCTAGAATCATGCACAAAAGTCCAACCAAGCTAATCAACTGTTTTACACATGGAGAACTATGGGGATTTGAAGTTAGCAAGAAGTATACAAAATATCCACGGTCAGAAATCCATCATCACTGGTAACACCTGAAAAGCTCCTCCACACAATGATAATGCTGTAACGACCCATGCCCTTGTGTCACTATAAACAGAACTGCAGCAGACACAGTAGGATGTCAAAAGGATCGTTTCCCGAAAGGATGACGGTCATTCCAGAAGCATCCTTTCCAGATAAGCAAAGGATGCAATTATTACAAAGCAGGTGCATTCGCCCACAAAGGAGATGGTATAGCTTTCTGAAAACACCAACCATTCTTATAGGGTACAAATGTTCAGAGTCCAAAATCTGAGCTGGAGAGTCTTCCTAACCCTGAAGATAGAGTGGCGAAGGTGGCAGGCGCATCCCCACCCCTTGCAGACTTCAGAGCTTCTTAACAATTAAAATGGCATGCTCCTTAAAAGGAAGTACATTTTTGTGAATTTAAGAATTTTGAAATTCACCTTCATTTAACCTATCTTCTCTTCCTAGGGAATTTTATTATGGTAGGGCTAGAATTCTAAATGTTTTAGTCTAAAGTCTAAAGCTACAGACTTTCTGATTAGAAAGAAAGAAATTAATGTGACACACAACTCAAGACTGGTATGTGCCAAGCAAATTTGCTTACATACGAGTAAGGATGTGCATTTCTGATTAAGTTGGTAGGCTGTATATATCTGTAAGCCCTGCTCCTAAGAACTGTACAAGTTAAACTACTGGAGAACAAACGCATTTTGTTTGAGTCAGAATGTCGCCTTCTTGTCTAGGCGGGGGGGGAAAATTGGATACTAAGACTGCAATCCTTTCCGAATAAAATCTCTAAATGCAAACATGATTGCCATTGTAGACTGTTTAATTTGGTGATATTGTATTTCATTCCTGTTTTTGGAGAGGTTTGTTGATTTGACCATAGTGGGTTTGACTCCATGCTTATCTCAACTGTTTAGATAAGACATATTTGACTTTGGCAGGTGACAAAATCTAGGGTGTGGAATAAGAGGTAGAAAAAAACAGACTGGCAAGTTCCCAGGTAGTGTTTATTTTAAGCATAGTGTATAGATGAGTAAATTGCTTCAGACAACGCACTGGACTTTGTGTAAAACACCCACTGTCTGCTGAATGTTTTCTCTAAAGGAGCACTGCACAATGTCCTTTATTGGGCATAACAGACTTCACCTTCTTGCTTAGGTAAACATTTACACTCTTGTAAAAGTAGGCTCAGTGAGTTTTCCTGAAAATAGGACCCTACCTCTCAGATCACATTTTTGCTCCCGTTTTCTGACATAGGCTTTTATGAAATAAAGTATTAAATTTTCTTTCAAAAGTAAACATATATATTGCCCAAGAAATATATTATATGTGCTATACCAAAATAACTTATACACTGTTAATATCCATACATTTCAGTCTAATTCTATATAAAGTCATCTAACTTTGAAGGAAGTTACAAGCAGAAAACTTGCATTATAGACACAATAATTAAAGTTTTAGAGACAAAAACTTCAACATAGTTCACCCAAATTGTCACCTAAGGAGTGATGTCAGTAAGTTTTAGCATTTATATTTTAGTTTGGCAGATACATTGAGGGAAGAAAAGGAGTTAAGGAATACAGTCATTGCAAGTTATAAGAAACACAGCAAAACATAGAAAAGCAAAGGAAACAGCTGAGAATTGTCAATATGAAACTAAGACATGTAGGGCTAAAACTAGACATGTGCAGTAATCCTTTCACTATCTACTAGAGGTGAATCCACCAAACTTGTACTTTTTGGCTACTTTTCCAAAACGCATAAAACTATGATAATCTTAAGAGCTCCCTAATAGTTATTAGCTGCTTTTCACAGAAGTTAACAAAATACTCAACGGAACAGCAAAGAAAGGATCTCTTTTTTTTGTGGCCTCTGAGGGTCAATTCAACCTTACTGATCCCATGCTCTTGCAAAGAACATCACAATGGTAACACCATGCATTAGGTGAGAGTGTTGGTTATGTGGTGTATAGTAAGGAGGGGAAGTGATAGAATATTAGAATGAAGGTAGAAAAGAAGTAGGGATGAATGAATTATTGGTCCCAAAGGCCAATATCCTCTTTTGTTAGAAGAAAAGGGCTAGCCAGTACAAAAAAAATAATGAGGTGCCTTAATATTCACTAAAGTAATAAAAGTCCCTTACACATTTAAAAAAACATCTCTATGTGATAATTCATACCTATATACAATATATCTTGATACCATCAGTGTCTGAATTTCCTCTCCATCTCTTTCTAGATTCCCCCTACCCACAACCTCTACCAAATTCACATTCTGTCTTCATAGCCCACTGAGTCTAATCCGTGCTATCCTTATGTGCATGAGTGTAGGACAATCCACCAGAGTGTAAGCAATATAACAGGGGCCACCTTCTTGAAGAAAACTGACTCTCCCTACCTCAGCAGCATTTAACTGCCTAGGTTCCTTAACCACAAGTGGTATTTTGTGAGCCCCTCCCCGTTTAGGGAGGGTTTGTGCATGGCTAGATCTTCTGTAGGTCTTGTATAGCTAAGCACAGTCACGGTGAGTTCATGGGTACAACAGGCTTGATAGACCCAGAAGACAGTGTCCCAGAAGTCCTCCCTAACCTCTGGCTTGTATAATCTTTCTGTCTCATCCTAGGAATTGGTCTGTCATGCTAAAAACACTTTCTTCTCTGAGGCTTCAGCATAGGGAAAATCACACTGGAGTGTAACTAGAGTCATAAAACTTTAGACAGATGACCTGGTAGTCTGTGTTAATAGAACAACTTTTAGTCAGTCTTTCAAGCTGGCTATCAAGTGACCACTATATATACAATGTGCACATCAGCTCTTTTCTTTCTCTGTCTTAATCTCTGTCTTGTCTCCTTCTCCTCCCAGCTCCTCTCACACCCACACTGAATGCTCACTGAAGTCCAACATTGGGGCTCTACATCCAGCTACTGCAGTTGCCTTTAGCAGAATACCCTGGCTTTACAGTTAAGAATGATGGAGGGACAATGACCATGCACCATTTTTTCCAGCTTAAGCCTCTGAGACAATCACTAAATTGAGAATTCTCAGAAAGACCGCCTAAGCTCAGAGGCCAGAGCAGGATCTAGATCTCGCCAGTCTAGAGTCTAGCTTGCTGATTTGGGACCCTGTACACATCTGCCTGAAATTTTAGGAAAAGAAATCAATTACCTACATCACAGAGCAGTTACTAGTCTGCACAGTAATGGTGGATAGAGACTATTATTATCAGAAACTTAATATCTTTACATTTGAAACCATAACAAAGAAAGTAAGAAAGAAAAAACCTCCTTCAGCATTTCTCTCCATTCATAAATTCTAATTCATAAAGATTTCATACTGTCATTAACAAAACTACCAAAATATCCTCTTAGATACTCTCATTTCCTTTTAAAGGCCTAGTATTGTGCTCCAATAGTTCAAGCATGGGGGGCACATGATTCCTTTGCAGTCCATCACAAAAATGAAAAAAGTTATAAAGGGACCTCGGAATCATGGTTATGGTGGGTCTTTATATAATTTATCTTCTTAGCTGTGTGCCTACAATAGTCTGATTAAAACCTAAACTCTGTAGATTGCTTGCAAGCAGTCCATCACCTTAGTTAATTAATATTTACACTGCATTTGGTCTAAAAACACCACTGGGAAAGTAAAGATCATATATTATGGAGAGGAAGATGCAAGGCCATTATCAGCATAAGCCATACTATCACCACAGTCCTGCTACAAGGTAGCATGCCATTACATCATTGTGATGTCTTCCCCATTTAATCTGGTGTCTGCACACTGAGTATCAGGGAACCACTGTGGTCGTATTTCTAGAATTCACCTTGTAGGAATAGGACATGGGTGGTTCGGTAGAGAAAAGGTAGAACACAGTATCACTGTATTGTCCCTCACCTCTAGCAATATTGATCATCGCTGGGGGAGTCAAGAAGCCATGCAAGCCTGTTCACTTTGAAGAAGTTCTTGTACAGAGAACATCGAAGAAGCCAGTTTCCACATACAAAGGTGACCTGAGTCTCCAGCCACATTTATTTTTGGAATGCTCTCAAACACTGCGTTACACAAAGTAACGATCCAAACCCCACCTTTCCTCAAGAATTGTTCAAAAGGATTGTTCCTGTGACAACCACTCCTTCATAAACAGTGGCTCAGGAGTCAAGCGAATGTGACTCACATGTTCTCACTCTGCTTGGCACTCAGATCCGAGCTTTTCCTCCGCACATGCTCTTCCCAGTCCAGCGCATTCTGCCACCACCCAATGATTTTAGCAAACAATGAAGCCTTATAGGGATGTCAATGTCCTAGACCGCAATAAGGCTCTGAGCTCGGGTTCACATACAAAAATTCCATGGTACAGAAAAAAATAAGTATGCAAATACATGATACATAAGTCATATAGGAAGTGAAACGAAGAGAAAGAACAAAGGTTTGCAGCTTAGCAAACCCCAGTTTTATGTTGCTTCTGCCCATAAAAGTATAATCAAGAAATCCAACTCTCAGAATGCCATAAAAACGTAAAAAAATCATCTCAGGGATTTTGCTGAGCCTGTAAGAAAAGACTTAACAATAACTATTTTCCCTGGACATAATGATCTATGTGTAACTTAAAATGATATATGAGGCCTTTCTTTTTTGTAAGAAATAACTCTAAGTAATGAACTTTATTTTAAATTAAGGTATATTCTGATATCGAATTTCTGAAAGTCAGTTTTAATGAAAGCATACTATCTCACATGTCTTTTTCTCCATTCACAACAAGGTTACAATTGATTAAAAAAAAAAGTTCCTCAGGGCTCCCTGCAGCCCACCTCTTCTCAAATTTCTATTTCTAACAGACTTGTGTTTCAATGAAAACCTTCACTCCACTATCCATCAGCATTTACTATGATTCTAATGTCTTGATAAATATAATAAGCAGGCCTTAAAATTCTATATTCCATGTGAGCAAAACACTTCAAGGTTAGAAAAAGAAGGGGAGGAGGCATGAAGCAATGTCTAAGCAAAGCCTTGTAAACTTCAGTTTCATAAAGCAACCAGACACTGGAAAACATGATGGGAAAATATAACATTACCCATACTGACTCTAATTTTTTTTAGAGCATTACATACAAAAATAAACCAAGGATTATGGATAAACTTTCTTTTGGTAATTAATAGGCAAGTGAAAAAAATAACCCTTGTCTCTGAGAATGAAACTAGAATCTGCATTAAAAAAAAACGACCTGGAGTTTATAATCTACAACTTGTTTATAGAAAGTTCTGCATGAAGAACATGATTCAGTGGCTGCCCAGCAGGGTACAGGAATGGCTCCATGTGTGGGTTACCTAAACACACGTGAATGTCACCATAATGACAACCTTCTGAGCTCCAGGGGTTCAGAAAGGCCCCTTCCAGAATTTTTGTGTTTTTAAAGAAAGCGTTCTGGTGTATTTTACTCATAACTCGAAGCCACAGTGACTACCAGGGAAAATCAAATGTCACAGGAACGAATAAAAGCTTCTGTCTGTGTCACTACTTAGAGAGTCTACTCTCCCAGCCCACCCTAGAATTCATTGCCCAACAAAGCCAGAACCCAGTGACTGCTCCCTTCACGTGCCACCCAGAGCCAAGAGCTAGGCATGTGAAGTGCGGCTGACTCACACAGCATGGAGACAATGTTTAAGAAACCACACAATTATGGGAGCCCTCGGCCTTTCAAGTTTCCAAAACAAACTGCTCTCCTTAGAGATAAAACACTGTCCAAAGATACAGCTGTGCTCAACTCCTAAAAGCCACTGATGTAAATAATTCTCATATTTATCTTCATTCAGAAAACACAAATGGGGATGACCACATGCTAAATTCAGCATTCTCTAACCCTGGCTACAAATAACAGGACTCAGACATGATCCCCTGAAATTGCAATTTCCAGTTCCTCCCTCTTGCTCCTCTTACTCCCTAACTCTGTGAGAAGGAACAGCTTTTTTGTGTTACTCCTGCCTCAGGTCCACAGCAAAAGCTTGCAGGAAAACTTGTTGTGCATAATCAAGAAAGAAAAGCCTACATTTTCTCTCCTATTGGTGATTTGGGGAGGGGAGTGTCTCTGTTTCAAACACATTCAAGATCTCCAAACGTATGCCATTTCTTAAGATGGGCAGAAGGATGGAATGGAATTCAGTGTTTAACATGGGAAGTGCTATGTGTTGATAAATAAGAAATCTTGGGCAGTTTATAATAAAGAGCAAACTAAGCATCAGAATATGACATGTTTTTTCCCCAGGTTTACTCAACTCACCAGATAGTGGGAGAACTGGAATTCGAATCCATCTCAATCAGTTTGGATTGTCATTGCCTCTGACTCAGTGGCTTACATCTAAGAAAATTATTTTGTCACCATTCTACAGGATGGGAAGTCCAACACCTAGGTCCTGAGAGAGGCAGAAGATGTAACTCGATTGACAAAATCCTTTCGCTGTTTCAGGGAAGCCCTGGGTTCAGTCCCCAGCACCACATGCTGTAAACCATCACTCAGAAGGGAGGTCAAGAAGTATACACCGAGTTCAAGGCTAACCGTGCTATAATGCACCAGTGGTGTTAAAGGTATGCGCTCATTTACAACTTGTAGCCAATAATCAGCTGTTTATTTGTATCCACTTGCTGTGTCACAGAGAAAGGGTTGGGGGAGGAAGAGAGAGGGAGGGAGGAAGAGGAAATGCACATTGGTCTCTCTTTTGAAGGGTAGGGATTTTGTAACAGGGGTCTCATCTTCATGAACTAATAAAGGTCATGGCCTCCGAGCACCATCACAATGAGAATGGGCTTCAACATATGAATCCAGCACAAACAAGGAGTCTATAACAAAATTGGGGCTCTGGGCCCCACCACCTGTTCTCTAGTCACTGTTACCCAACACCTGAAAGGGTTTAAAAAAAATCCATGGAAGTAGTGGTGCTGAGAAGTGAAAAAAGTACTCTATGAACGTTAAAATGGGAAAACTGAAAGATACCAAGGACTAGACACCGGTCAGACATTTAATTCTTCTATGATCCCTAAGCAATTAGAAACTTGGGGAAGAGCCACTGGTACGTGCTATATACTCAGTATCGGTACTTAGAATTTGCTTTCCCTCACTAGTAAGTTCATTCACTGGCTTAGTTATTTTCTTGTTGCTATAATAATAAAATACCTGACCATAGCAAGTAAAGGAAAAAGGGCTTATAGTTTCAGAGGGGTCTAGTCCATCACTGAAGAAAATCCAGGGAAGCAGGTCTGGTAGGAGAAGCCAGGCAGCAGAAGCAGGGGGATGGCTGTGTGTATTGCATCCTGCACTCAGGAAGCAGATGGGGAACAGGAAGTGGTAGCTAACTACACAGTCTTACACCTCTACATCCAGTCCACTGAGGCTCAGACTCTTAAAGAGCCTGTAACCACCCCAAACAGCTACTGTAGCTGGAGAGTAAGTGTTCAAATATGTGAGCCACTGGGAGATATTTAACCTTCAAACTGCACCACCCACGATGGCTCTTTCAGTAAGTATTGGAGTTATCTAAACTTGGTTCCTTCCACCCAGGACAAAAAAAACTTTTTTTTTCAATTTTTTTTTCAATTTTTTTTAAATAATTCACAAATGTGAAAATCATTCATAATTTTATTTCCTTAAAATCAATAACTAGGGAAACTGAGTGACCATCAACACTCTTAGAACATAAACACTATTGAGGCCAGCAAAATGCCTCAGGAGGTAACAGTGCAAGCCACACAGTCTTGATAACCTGGGTTAGATCCTCATATTTGAATCAAATTTTAAAAGGTGTCTCCTGACCTCTACATATATTCCATGGTATATGCATGCCTGTACTCTCACATACATGTGTATGCACACACATGCACACACACACACACACACACACAACTATCAGGTATAGTGGCACACCTGTGCAATCGTAACACTGCAGGTTGAGGAAGAAGGATGAGAACCTCAAGGCCAGTCTGAACTATGTAGTAAAATATATTATTTTATGCAAATAAGTGTATATCTAGCCTACTTATCAATAATATTTCTCTCTACATATGTGTATGAGCATACACACACACGTATATACGTATATATACTTGTAGCATGAATAATTAAAAGCCCAGAAACAGAAATTGGAGTTCAACTCGAAAGCCAGAAATGCAAAGCAGTCAAGTCACTAGAGAAGTCTTCCCTCTACTGAGGCTGGGTGACTTAAAACTAAGCAGACTAAGCCTCTCACCCCTCCCATTTTATATTTATAAATCTAGGATTTAAGGCATGTGACACCCCAGTACTGGAATCAAAGTTGTGAGCCACCACCACCTGGATTTGTTTCTGCATTGATCATTGTAGCCCAGGGTAGCCTTGAACTCACAGAGATCTATCTGCCTCTGTCTCCCAAATTCTGGGATTAAAGATGTGTGTCAGCATTGCCTGACCTCTAGTAGCTTTAGCTTTGCCTCTGGTCTTCAGGCAGGATTTATTTCTCAAAATACAAATCATCTACCACTATATACACAATATATCTCACACACTGCACCAAAGCATTCAATAAATCTTAGGCCCCAAGATTAAAACCAAAACAAAACAAAACAGATGGCTCAACATTCAAGAGTAGATATTGTTCCTACAAAGAACTTAGCATTCACAATGGGTGGCTCACAACCATTTGTAATTCCAGTTCCAGGGAATATGAAACATTCTTTTTTCATCCAGACACCTGAACTCATATGCATATACCCACATATGCATAAGTACAGGTATGTACTTAAAAATGTCCATGAAAAAATAAAACAACTCTTTAACAACAGAAATAATATTGATTGAGATTGTTTTTATGGAAAGCTTGGTAGTTTGCATCATTATTATTTAACGCTTTTTATTACTCAGGTTTAAACAAGATAGAAATCTCATTCAGAAAGGACATAATCTAGAATTTATTGCTGACGGGTCTACTCAGTTCACTTAAAATGGCACACATTAAATGTCAGAAGGAACCAAGACTATTAATAGCTTGGGCTCATCATCCCTGCAGGACACTTAAGTTATTTCTATGGTTAGAGTCAATAAGTATATATTTGGGTTTCCCTGCTCTACTATCTACAATCTATCCAAACTTTGCAGAGGGAATATGAAAGTATCCTGAGTCAGTTCAAGCTTCAATTCTAGGGGCAGTCATTGTCCTACATTAAAGGCTCATGTCTTAGGGAATGGTTGGTTGCCCAGTACAATGTAAGAAAAGTGCATCCCTAGGCCCAGCTAACACAAGCTCAGCTAGTTCCATCTAGATTAATATTTCAAAGTACCAAAGCACAGAGTCCACACAAAATGTTTTACAAAAATTAGCCTGCTAATTTCTATAATGCTTTTTACTGGTGAGAAAAATATATTTTTGAAAAAATAATTTTTCAAAATATATTGATTAGGTAAAATCTCTTAGAATTTTCTACCTAAACTCCTTGCTTCTAGAGTCAAGAATCTCCTAAGCACTATAACGTGGGTATTTAAGGATGTTGCCTGAGCTTTAGGATCCAGATAAAGCCTGGGTTTGATTTCTAAATGTCTGGTGCAGATTAAAGGGTCACAGACTCTCCCTCTGTGATGTGCTTGTATCTGTGGAGGATAAATCTTTCATCAAAGGTCAGAAGGACAAGTTAGGCAACCCCATTGTTTACAAAGTGCATTTAAATGGTTTTATTCTTGTTCAATAAACATTTATTAAATATTTATCAGTATTATGGGAAGAAAATTAGCTCTTAAGCCTGCTTTAGTTTGATCTGGTAACAGAATGATGTTTTCATTTTATTCCTATTTTATATTTGTATCTAAGGATATTATTTTTCACACATATGTGTATGCATGTGTGTGTGTTTTATGACTATAATTAGACCTTGACTTCTAGATGCCAATCTTACTCTTGTCATTTTAACAAGGCATTAAAATTAGAATTACAGCAAAGCAAATTCAACTCTAGATTTTCTAATGTTTTGAAACGGGAAAAAACAGTTCTAGTCAATATAAGTGAGACGAGGCAGGTCCGGATATCCTTCGGTATATAAAAGTTATAAGATGCTTTTTGTAGCAGTGAGTCTATCCCACAACTTCTAACTTGGTCTGTAGGTGAAAGCAATATCTGGATGGGCAAGGTGGCTCCGTAGCATGTCATTCCAGAAAATGTCCATTCTGACAGTTTAGGATAACCTTGAAAACAGTACTGTGCACTTCACCTTATAGATACCAGCACTGACAGCAGGAAAAGTCCAATCCAGGGTAGCGACAAATCTGAAGGAAAAGTGCAGCCCTGCCTGATGAAGGGACTTGAGATCAAGTCCAATCCACTCCACTAATAAGTCACGTGACATGGAAAACAACGACCACAAAACCTAGACTGTGAAGATGTCTTTTTTTTTCTATAATATGAGACTGGAGGTCCAGATAAATTTTGTAGTCACTTTCATATCCAAAATCAGCAATGATTACATTTCCATAGATTTCTGTAGTGGAAGTATATCCTGGAAGTGAAGTATACTGCAGGAACTTGAGAGATCCCACCCTACAACCCAGCGATGCAGGCAAACAGGTATGGTTTCTTCCCTGTCCAGATGTGAAGGCAGCCAAGATTTCAGAGAATGTGTATGCAGGGTTCCGACAGGACTCAAACACTCCCTTCACAACCTAATAGGGTAAAGCTTATGCATAATTCTGTGTGACCCGTCAACTACTGACGTTCACGCCATGTTATTGTTCGAATTGCATGTTAAGCAAGCAAATTTTCAATGAACTCTCGCTGGCTGTACCACAGACACAGATGTCAGGCGGACTCCTTTGTTCATAAGGTTCTCATTATTAGCTCAACCCGAGCTGAATATTTGACTGAAGGAAAAGACCATATCATTATTTTCAGATTTCATTCTATGACTTAACTGGGCTACATCTGCCAGCTTCAGAAACACCAAGTGCTGCTTGGCGCCAGCCTTGGCATTCTTTTCTGTGACTATTACCCCAAATGTCTCAGCCCGAGGAAGCCTCCTCTCCATCAAAACAATTTAATAAAAACTAAAATTCTGATTAAGAGTTACTCATCAATTGACAGGGCATGCCACGCTAGTGCTATTTATGACTTATGCCCCATGATATTTTAGGACTAACAAACAGAATCCGCATTCACAAATGGGGAAACTAGAAAGCCAGTAACCATTTTCAAGATTTATAAGCTCTGTGTTATACTTGAAACCATATTTTTTTAATAGGTAAATTGGCATTCCTTTGAATAACTCAATCTGCTTTAAATCTATTCAAAGGCTCTGGGCAGCACAAGGGAGATTCAGAATACTTCTCTTTAATTCTCCTATTCATCTCTGGACCATCTCTCAGCATATATATGATAGGAAGCTATGGCATAGGAATACTTGTAAAGTATAAGGCAAAATGTGTTACAGTACTGACACCAAAGCCATTTAGAAAACATTACAAATCACCCAAATTCCAAAATATTTCATAAGCCCACTAAAATGTATCCTAAAACAACATATAAGAAGTAGTTTCTTCTACATTTCTGGACATCACAATCCACAATGCAAATCTGCAAACATAATTTTAAATCACCTCTGTTGATCATTAGAAAAGGGAATTCAGGATATTCATCAGTGTGGCTATAGGATGGGGCCAGTTGAGGCTCCCTCTCCT
>LOJH01011693.1:0-26244 GCA_001685095.1 Ellobius talpinus
CAGTTTTATAACTTATGGCGATCTCTGTGTGATTTTCTTTGGGACTTGCCAGCTATGGGGTAGCGGGCGGGACAGAAACCCCAACAAGCTGGTCCTCATGTTACACAGCAGGAGGTCATCAGGGGTGGGGTGGGGGTGAGAGACACAGGACATGACAGCAGGAGGGGGGTGAGAGACACAGGACATGACAGCAGGAGGTCCTGCTGCACACTAGTGGCATGCTAACTAACTTCCCTCAGATGCAGCTTTTTTATCTGCACCCAGGGAAACATGACAGCAATCACCACTAGTTCCTAGGTAGTGAAGTACCTAGGACGCAGTCTCTCTGACTCTCTGGTCTTAAGTCCTCAGACACATGGTGCTAGTGGTGATCTCCTTTTCTGTCAGACTTTCAGACAGTTCTAGATTTTAGGATGTCATCATGCTACTGCTGAATTCTCTTGCCGCTGGCCACCCTGTAAGCCTCACTCAGGCTGCTGCCCAGGGCTGTACTGTGTTCCCCACATAAACTGACTGGGCTGGGCTTTTGTCTGCTGAGGCCTGATTAGCAGTGGTGGCTGGATGTGTCTGATGGCATCTCTACCTTTTAAGTGAAATGCAGTGGCAGACTGCTGGGAGGGGAGTGCTGAGCGGCTTGTGCATTTCCAAGAGGTTTCAATAAGCTGTACTGTAGACACTGAATTAGAGGATGGGTCTGGTCTAGAGGTCACGTGACCCTCTAGAAGGGAAGCTGGTAGGAAACTGAGGCTGGTTCTACTGTGAGTGGATTGGCTGCCATGTGAGGCAGAGCTACCTTGGCCCTGTCTTGTTTTCTCTTTTGAAAGCTATTAGGTGTCCTTCAGCAAAAGATTTCTTTATTTTCAGATGGTTGAGTAGGAACACAGCAAATCCTCTGCTACGTGTGATTTCCTGTCTAGCGTCATTAACGCCCTTACCCTGCTTTGGCCTGCTATCACTCCCCTTCCAGTCAAAAGACAGGGGAACACCCTCCCTCCATAGAGATGGCATCTCACCAACTCTTGGGGGTAGGTCAGGAAGCTGAGCCAAGCTGTGCATTTAAAGACAGTGCTGAGCTCAGAGGGACCACCCACTCAGCTGCTGTCCCCATGGCATCCCAAGTTGCTTGGTTGGCATTCAGTTGACACTTTTCTGTGGGCTTTTTTTTCTGATATCTAAATGATGTTATCTGCTGGCCAAGTTATCTCTGAAGTCTGAGAATGGAAATCATCAGGTCAGTCTGTTATGATGAGATTAAGTCGCATCAGCCTCCTCCTGAAAGACCCAAAAGTGTTTACTTAGGAAAAAAAGAAGCATTTTATTTTAAGGTATTTCATTAAAAGAGGTAAAGGCAGGCGGTGGTGGTGCACGCCTTTAATCTCAGCACTTGGGAGGCAGACGCAGGTGGATCTCTGTGAGTTCAAGGACAGACTGGGTTACACAGAGAAACCCTGTCTTGAAAAACCAAAAGCAAACCAAGCCACACCAAACCAAACCAGCCAACCAAATAAGCGAACCTGAAGAGGTATCAGGAAAACTGGTTATTTCAGAGATAGCCTACGTTGCATTTCAGTTTATGGCACATTTCAGAGTAAATCCTAAGTGAATTCAATGCAAAAATGTTAACACTAGAAAAACTATAAGAATATTTAGACAAGTATTAAACAGATACTTAGCAACGAAGTCCCTGGCAAAATGACCCTTCCTCAGTGTAAAAACATGGAAGAAATCATAAAGGAAATGATAATAGATGTAGCTGTGTAGAATAACAAACTATAACTCTCTACATAAAGACTGGTTAGTATTGCTGGCAACACAAAGGGCCAGTGGTGAGGACCTCTTTCAGAACCAAGAGATTAAGAAACTGACATTGGGCCAGCAAGATGGCTTCCGGTTAAAGGTGCCTGCTGCCCAGACAGGCGACCTGAGTTCAGTCCTGGGAACCACATGGTGGAAGGAGAAAACTGGGTTGCACAAACTGTCCTCTGACCTCCACATGTCTGCCACAGCATGTTCACACATCAAATAAATACTCGTGAAAATGTTCAAGACAGGGTTTCTCTGTGTAGCTTTGGAGCCTGTCCTGGAACTAGCTCTCGTAGACTAGGCTGTCCTCAAACTCACAGAGATACGCCTGCCTCTGCCTCCTGCGTGCTGGGATTAAAGGTGTGTGCCACCACTGCCCAGCATGAAAAATGTGTTAAAGGGCCTTCTCATTATAATCTACTAAAGTGAGTTGGATGTTGCTATTTCTTTCCTTGTGGATGCAATGGTAAAACCCAGCACACAGGAGGTAGGTTTGAGAGTGAAGCTCAAGAGTGTGCTCACAGACAGAGCAGACCCAAAGCTGGAGGACGGATGAGAACCTCCCCCTTGAGAGGCAGAGGGAGATGAAACTCTGAGTAATGGTTTCCCGGGTCCCAAGCACACACTGGAAACAGTCAAAGAGGAATCTGGAGGGAAAAAAGAACGTCCCACCCGAACAGGCTTCCTGGGTGTCCACATCTTTTGCTTTACCCTTGCTCACTGCACCTTCTGCTACATTCTCTGTTAACTTCGTTTTTTTAATACAGGGCCCATCAGCCACCAGGAAAGCACTGTGCTACTGAGCCACAACCCAAACCCTCCCTCCAAGTATTGAATGCAGCACAGGCTTGTGAGGACCAGCTCCTGTCATGTCCATTTCCATTGTTTTCTGGCTTAAAGGAGCCTGGAGCAGGGGAACAGGTTCCTGAACTTACAGTCAAACTGCTTCACCTACCTACTAAGCAGCTGGTTCCTGGTCTGGTCAGGAGGGACCTGGCCAGGGTGTAGCCATTCACTGTCCTTTGCTGCCAGAGATGCTGTAGCCAATGGTGGCCTACTGGGGCAGGAAGACAGATGCCAGGACTCTAAGAAGTGAGTCTCTAAGGCAGTCTACTGTCCCAAGGTTTTGAACTCAATGGCATTTTTAGAGACAGAGAGGATGGCAACAGAGCGGACACAAAAGTCTTTAAAACATAATTTATGTGACCAAAAATTGCTGAGTATTTCGATTCCGATGTATGGGACAGGTATACAGAATTACCATTGCTTCCCCTCAGAGACAAAGACCTGCTCATTTTCAGGGAGAGTCTAAACTGGTTATTTCTCCTAATTTTTGTTTCAAGATCAAAGCTGATGTAAGAAAATTATTGAGAAGGACAAAAAGAAGTGTGTGGAAAGAGCTTGGGAGTGTGTGTGTGTGCGCGTGCGTGCATGTGTGTGTGCTATGCATATCCATGTGTGTGTGTGTGTGTGTGTGTATGTTGTGCATCAGGTATCTTCCTTCTTAGCTTTCCACTTTATTTTTTGAGACAGAGTCTCTCACTAAACTTGAAGGACATTCATTCTTGAGGTTCACCTCTTTGACTAGGCTGACCAGCAGGCTCCCAGGATCCTCTTGTCCCATGGCCATATCTGGCTTTTACATGAGTACTGGGGATTTGAACTCAGCTCTTCTTGTATTCACAGCAAGTGCTCTTAATCACTGAACTGTCTCTCTAGTACTGGCAATAGTTATCCCCCTAGTTAGTTGGCTTCTTAAAGAAAGGAAATAATAGGAAAGTTTTACCATACAATATTTGATATTATTTGGCTACTAGTGAAATAGAAAGTGTCCAGGACTCTCTAAGGATGAAATGCAAGACAGAGCTGTAGGTCACAGTGTCAGAGAAAAACGGAGACAGTGGCCAGGCTACTTGAAGTTTAAACATATGGGTTTGTTGATCTGCAGTTTCCTCTCCGTGGGCCAATTACAAGTGTACTCCATGGCATCTGAGCCTGCCCAGAACTGGGATGTGGCAGTGCTGGAAGCAGAGCTGAGTCACCACCCCAGCCAAGGCATGGCCCATCTGTGTTCTGCTCCTACCTCTCAGAAACTTTACATATGTGCTCAGACTTAACCTGCCATGTGAATGATGCTGTGATGTGGGCTTCCCTGTGGCTAGACACTACAAGGGCATTGTTCAGTAGTCGGGCTGGGTCTTCACAGTCTGCTCACCTTGGTCCTCTTGGATCAAGAAGACAGTTGGAAAGGTGGCTGTGAAGTGGGGCACTGGCTTTGTTTTCACATCTCAATTGGCTGCTTTATTGGTATAACCGGAAGCCGACATCTCAGCACCAATGTCAATTCTAACCACTGTTTCCTGGGAAATAAAACCCCAGCGTTTCCTTGCTCAGGGCTTCTGAAAGCATATCTGAATCTTTTTCGTATTAATCACAAATGCATATCCAGTCTGGATAGGTCAAGTGTAGTCCTCACCTCTTAACCCCTTTGAGAAAGAGGTGACCTGGATCTGAGAGGTGACAAGAGGGATGGGCAGCCACTGCTGTTCTCTATTACAAAGACACATTTTGCACACCAAACTGGAGAAAGGGATCTGGCATGTGCACGTGACTGGTGGCCTGGCATGAATACATAGCTGATAATGATAAGGAGAGACTTACCAAAGCTCTGAAACCATTTATAAATATCAATGTACTGTTATACACATGTGTTCATTAGACACAAGGTCTAATATTGAGACTTATCACCACTAAGCTATTCAAGGCCGGAGAAGCATCAGAGACACCCAACAAAGGCTGCCTTATGGTGAGTACTCCTTCACTCTGCAGGTGCTGCCAGTTCTGCACCTCTGTTCACCTTCACCATCACAGGTGGTGCTAAACTTCAACTTAATTAGTTTCCCCATCTATTACAGTCCCATTTCTGTGGCTGTGATAAAAATGTCCCGATCAAAAGCAACTTAGGGGAGAGAGGGCTAATTTCAGCTCACAATGCCAGATCACAGTCCATCATAGAAGGGAGTCCGTGTGACAAGAACTTAAAGTACCAAGTCCCGTCACATCCACAGTCAAGAGCAGAGATATGAATGCAAATACACTTATTCCTTAGCCCACGTTCTCAGTTCTCACATAGCCCAGGACCTAAGCCTAGAGAGTGGAACCACCCACAGTGGACACCCACTGATGTGATCAAGACAACCTCCACCCTCACTGCACACACAACCACAGACCACTTGTTTTAGACACTTCATCATTGCGACTCCTTTCCTAGGTGCTATCAGATTCTGTAGACCTGTGAATGAAAACCACCCATCACATCCATCCTGGACCCTGGGCTCCAGATGGGTTGTATTTTGTAGCTTAGGATAAGAGAAATTTTCCTCTTGCTTTGAAAAAGACTGGAGGAGCGTGCGTTTTTAAGTTTGTCTGTTGCCTTAAGTTCTCCCTTCCAGACAAGCTCACCTGAATGGGGAAGCTTGGTGGCTGGGAGAGGAGCACTGGCTCTTTCTGGCTTCCCGGCTTTGGCTTTAAGGATGGTGCTGAAAGTACACGAATGCCCAAAATGCCCAGCACCAGCTCTGGGCAGTGTAGCCGTGCTTCATGACCCTTGGAAATATGAGACACTGCTGTTGTAATTACACAGCTATGACAGGCTGAGCTGCTGCTGAAACACGAAACTCTCTCACTGGGGTATGCCGAGCCAGCGAGACACCCGGTACCAGCTCAGGACGGAAACACACAAAGCACCTTGCTTAGTGTGTGCCACGGCTCCCTGGGCAGGGATGCAAGCGAAACTTCGTGGCTATATGAAGAAGGCACAGCACCACCCAAAGTCCACTGGGAAATGGTGAAAGAAGCATCCAGAATACCATCTGCTTACCAATTTTACTTCTCGTTTGATTTATACTTTCTCCCAGGGCCTTTGCTTCAGAAAATCTGGAGGAAAAAAAAAACAAAACAAAGAATTTTTATTTTTTGTTAGTCATCCTGTGTTACATTTGAAAAAGGAGGAGACATCTGAGAGGCTGCAGGGATGTGATAAAGAAAAGGGAACACTGAAGTAAGCTTGATATGGTGGCCTTGTCAAGAAAGACTGGAATGTGAGTGACCACCTCTACTGTGAACTATCAGTCTCCCTCACAGAGTCTCCAGTTAGAGCAATGCTGGGCGGCTAAGCACCGCCTTCACGTCCAGAGTACCCCGGAAGCTCACAGTGCCCACATGGTGGTTCACAACCATCTGTGACTCCAGTTCTGGGGATCCAACACCCTCTTCTGGCTTCTAGGGTCACTGTATATATTGCAAGCATGAGGTGAATATACTTTAAGCAAGTGAAACAGCCATACACACAAAATAACAATTAAAAAGTTCTTACATTCGTCAATTAATAAATTCGATTTCTGATGCTTTATAGTGCCAGGGTACCAGAATGAAGCATGGTGATAAGGTTTGTCTGCCATGATCTATCAGCCATGTGCATTCTTAAATAACATTGCTTTCTTGACACAAAACAGTATAGCAGAGGTCAGCCAGCAACGACCAGTCATGAGACAAAGCAGGGCTACTTCCTGGGTCTGTCAATAAAGATTTATTGGAATGTGTTCACCCATTCATCACCACTTCATCTACAGTGGCTTGTAAGTAAGTTACCACAGCTGAGTGGAGAGGCTGTGACAGGGACTGTGTGGCTTGTGGAGAAAAACAATTCTACTACTTGACCTTCTATAGAAAATGTTTGCTGACTCCTGTTGCAGAAGACTATTAAATCAGATTTTAATAATACAATTTAAGAGAAAAATAACCCCCAAATCAGAAATAAATACATCCTGAAATGCAGATCTGTCTAGTCTTTTCTCCAGCTCATTTTTACAGAGTGAGGTTATATGTATGCATAAGTACATACACACATATAATAATATAAATGATATGTAAGATTTTTATCCCCTGATAGTTTTTCACTTAGCATTATTAAGTTGTTCTCTATGTCATTAGGAACTCTTATATTTGGTAGGTAAATACTAGTCCACGAGACTGTTGTGCTGGTGCGCAGTCAGGGTGCCCCTACATTTCAGCGGTTGTGCTGGTGTGTAGTCAGGGTGCCCCTACATTTCAGCCGTTGTGCTGGTGTGCAGTCAGGGTGCCCCTACATTTCAGCGGTTGTGCTGGTGCGCAGTCAGGGTACCCCTACATTTCAGCGGTTGTGCTGGTGTGTAGTCAGGGTGTCCCTACATTTTCTTTTTTTGTTTTGTTTTGTTTGAGGCAGGGTTTCTCTGTATAGCTTTGGAGCCTATCCTGGAACTAGCTCTTATAGATCAGGCTGGCCTCGAACTCACAGAGATCCGCCNTGCCCCTACATTTCAGCGGTTGTGCTGGTGCGCAGTCAGGGTACCCCTACATTTCAGCGGTTGTGCTGGTGTGTAGTCAGGGTGTCCCTACATTTTCTTTTTTTGTTTTGTTTTGTTTGAGGCAGGGTTTCTCTGTATAGCTTTGGAGCCTATCCTGGAACTAGCTCTTATAGATCAGGCTGGCCTCGAACTCACAGAGATCCGCCTGCTTATGCCTCCCAAGTACTGGGATTAAAGGCATGAACCACTACCACCTGGTGCCCCTACATTTCCTAACTGACCTTTATGTGACATCCATGATGAGCTGAACCTTGCACTGAAGAAATAGTACAAGTTATGAACCATGGAAGAATGGGTGGCTCTTGTGGGGACAAAGGCACAGTGTGGGAGGCATGGTGGCAGCAGGGTGACATGAGGTGGTTGCCCATGTTTGTGAAGCAGAGAGACTGTGGTGCCTGGCTGGCTTGCTTTTCATTTTTAGTCAGTCCAGGAACCCAGTCCAAGGGATGGTATCACACACAGTCAGAAGGCGGGGGAGTCTTCCTTCCTCAGTTAACACCTACAACAGACACACTGAGAGGTGTGACTCCTAAGGGACTCCAAGTCCAGCCACAAGGACAATAAAGATGAGCTACCACTCAAGAGTTCATGAGATACTAGTTGATCTCTCACCCCTTCAGCCACGAGAGTAAAGGGGTGACCAAACCCTACAAACAAAACAGAACAAACAACAACTACATAATATATGGGCATAGTACACATTCTACCTTGGATGCCAATAGCCACACTGTTTTAATGTGTCTAGGAAGGAGTCTATCTATGTGTAATGTGCAGTCAAAACACCTTCATGTGGAAGCTGGGAGTGACCTGGATTTTGAAGATACACCGAATTTTAGAAAACTTTTTATTCTAGAAGTTTCCAAACACATATAAAACTAAGTGTGTTAGGCTAACTCCTCTTATTTTACTACCTCAGTTTTCTATTGTCCATCTTAATTCAACAATCTCTTCTCTGTCCTCTTTCAGCCTCCACGAAACTCACAGGGTTCCAGAGAAACTCAGTTATCTCATTGTGTGGTCCATAACTCCTTCATCTGCATAGAACTGCATTGATGAGTAAGGAGGAGTAAGGGCCAGGACGGCACCAGTGCTCCGTGCTTGCTGGAAAAGTGATGACTGTCTGCCATTACTGTTTTCTGCATCTGTCTGTTTGGCCTGGAACTAAGACAGGGAGTTCCAAGGAAGAGAACTGCATTTTCCTACAAGGCTGGATGGCTAAGGACTCCACCCCTGACTCCCAAATAAAGGCTCCTCATAGGTCATTTACGTCTTCGCAGTGAGGGCCTGTCACCCTACAGGAACCAGTGCCGAAGCATCTGGTAAAAGCCAGGCTTGATAAGCTCAGCAGACGTTCATGGGAAGTGTGGACTGAAGCCCCATGTGCTGTGTGTATGGATACTGACCACCACCAGGCAGGACAGGTTCCTTGTGGGGTATGCTGCGCTAGGAGCTGGGGTCATGCCCTGGAAGCAGTACCCACAGACAATGCAGGCCCAGGGTCATCCTTCCAGCAAAAGAAGAGATGACTGTAGATGGACATTAGGGGCTTCAACACTGTGGCCAACTTTCCCATCGTCAGAGGGAATGAGGAGAATTAGGTAGGTGACTGAAGCAGAGCCTGATGAGACTTCTGAGAACATTTCTGAGAGACTCATGTCTTGCCCTTGGTATGTGGTATCCAAAGATATGATTCACTCAGGGCAAAGCAGCTGAGGGGTCCAGACCTGGCTACTCCCCACCTCCCAATCACTAGGGAACTCAGACAGCGACCACTCTGACCTAGGGCCAGAGATGGCTTATTCTGAAGCCAAACTTGAGTGATCGTGGCTTGGGAACACAGATTAAAGTTACCCCTGGTTTTATGTTCTAACATGGAAGCAGTTTTATGGACTTTAAAAAAAATGGTAACAGGACAACGAAAGCTACAAATCAAGGCATTAAAAAAATACCTTGGTGGACACATTAGGGAGGTGGGTTATGGTGGGGCAGAGGACCTGCAGCCATTGGCTGCTATCTGATGACAATGGAAGAATCTTGCCTCTCCCATTGGTGGAGAGTGGTTTCTATCTGTTTACCAGGATGGCAGGTCTGACTCAGGCCTGTAAGCAATGGCATTTGTTAGGCTAAAGATCGCTCTCACTGCAGCATTCCAGCCTCCCCACATCACTGAAGCCTCGACCATCACTTCCCTGTGAAGACAGTTTCTTTTCAGCAATTCTCACACACAGTGGGCACGTAGAGGCCAGAAGTCTATGCCAAGTAAGTGTCTTCCTCAATCACTCGCCACCTTAATTTTTGAGACAGGGTCTCTTACTGAACCTGGAAGCCACAGATTTTGCTGGACTGGCTGTCTGGTGAGCTCCGGGGGTCTGCCCAGCTCTGCCTCCTCGATGTTGGGGTTACAGAGGTAAGCTGCATGCTGGGCTGGCTTTCTTTCTGTAAGTGCTAGGGACCTGACTCCAACCTCCACATTGTTCAGCAAGTGCTTTGTGGTGATGACAAGCCAGCCTGCCCTCCCCTTGCATTTCTTCTACAAACCAATGCCCTTTTCCACTGTCTCCTGCGGTCCTCTCCAGCCTGCTGAGGTCCAGGGAGTCAGCCACTTCCCCACCACTCTGCACTTCTTGGAGGCAACAGCAAATCTTAAACAGTGTCCTTGGGTGCTAAGAGTCCTCAAGTCAATTTCAAATAGGCCTTCTCAAACAAAATAGTTCTTTGAGTAGAGTTTTTTTTTGTGTCCAGCATCATTTTAAAAACCAGGGTGTTCTGAGAAGATTCTAATCTAGTCTCTGCCCTCAGAGTTTATAATTCTAGTTCAGCAGACAAAGCACAAATACAAAAATCAAATGGAAAAATAATAAAGGTTAAACTTGAAGTCTAACAGGAACAGGGGAGCTCCTATTTGTCATGGGTAGCATTTCCAGATGGTGCCTGCGATTTCCCCCAGCGCACTTTTCCTGTTGCTTGTACATTGCTGTTCTGTTCTATGCTGGAAGGACCCAGTGCAGTGACTTAGCTCACATTATTAATGCCTTGACTTCCAACTGCAGTTTGTCTCCCTGCTCATTTCCTCTTTTGTTACTCAGTGGGGACTCTGTGTCTGAAGGGTTTGGTTTGTAAGAAGTTTGACACAGAAGAAAAGCTGCCCACGCTTGGCCTGGCCCCGGTATTTATAGAACGCGGGGTCGTCACCTTGCTCCCTATTATATAACAGGAAGACTCACACCTTGAAAATGGAGTGATTATGTATAACAATTAGGTTCCCCTGGAAAAACCTCCACTGAAGAATGGTTTATACGCTGGAGGCCAACAAAGGGCAAATGCTCTGCTAATGTGACATCTTATTTCTCTCGTCACACACAGGCAATGGAACCTTCCCCAGACCCACAGGCAGCACTCAGGCATGCTAGAGTGGATGCTAGAAATGTATGGGAGAACAGGGAATAGTCTCCTACTAGGCAGCATGGGACACAGGGGCCACCCATGTGGCCTCCTGAAACCCCAGACCAGGTCTTAGACCCTGGGGAAGTGGAGAGAATCACAGCAGCTACCAACAATGTCACCATTAGGGATGACTGTCTCTGGCTGTGGGCTAGAGGAGCTTAGTTTGGTGTCAGGCAAATGCAGTCTCAACAGGATGACACACCAAAACCATCCACCACAGAGTTGATAGATGTGAAACAGAGGAGTAAGGTGGGAGACCAGCCCAGTGGGTCCTGGATGCTGGGATATTAGAAGGTGAGGGCTCTAGGAGTGGGAGGAAACTGAATGCCAGCCTGAGCCCAGGCCTCTGGTCTGGCAGGATTCTTCAGACCAACACTTAAGGATGCGGGTCCTCCCTGCCACTAGGAAGTACTGGAGTAAATATTTGGAAGGGATCAGGATTACTTGATCTATGTCAGGGCCCCAGGGAAGTCACTCCTCTGAGCATCTGGGGATTTATTTTTGTGTCTTCCGTTGGGGACACTGGTTTTTATAAAAGGATATTTTCTCTCAGTCTCTGCTGTAGGCACCTGTGCGTGTGACCGGATGTATACATGAACAAGTATGGAAGGCACACCTCTGGGTAAGCTGTGAGGATAGTTCCAGTGAGGTTAACTGAGGAGGGAAGGCCCTCCCTCCAAGCTGGCAGCATCTTCGGACAGGTGGCCTCGGTTTGAAGATGTCCTGGAAAAAGGCAGCATGTGTGGCTGCCGCTGACAATCGTCCACAACGCTAGACTCCTGCTTCTTCTGTGCTCCATCATGGACGCACTACCAACCACTCTGTGGCAGCTCCAGGCTGTGGGCATGGACCGGGGCTGCTGAGTCACCTGGCTTTGTTAACTGGATTCTCAGCCTCCTCAGTGCGCAGATGGCCCCTGCTGGACTCCCAGACTGTATCTGGTACCCAATCTAACAATTCCCCTTTGTGGTAATGCATTCAGTCCATTTGCTGTGTTCCTACAGAGAACCCTCCTGGCACAGCTTCTACCAACTGAATAATCTCTGTGACAGGGAGTAAGAGTGGAGGTCCAGAGAGAAGGTGGGGCTCCAGGTGCTACCCCACGGTCTCTTGGCATGGAGCAATTCCCTAGTGACTTCGATTATATTAACATTAACAGACGTGGGATTACCCTTTTAGAATGGCTGGTCTCCGGTCTTCCCATTGGATCTATTTATTTATTTCAGGGAGCTGGCTGGTTTCCGGCCTTCCCACTGGATCTATTTATTTATCTCAGAGTGCCATGTGAGGCATGCTAGTTCCTTTGCACAATGGCCAAGAGGAAGATGGAAGCGCTGGAGCACTGGCCACCATGGGCGAACAAGATGTGCTTCGAGTAAAATTCTGACGGCTGCTTTGGTTATCAGAGCTCTGCCGACTGGATTCAGGACAGTTTTGCATGCAGAAGCCTCTGAGAGACCCACACATGCTCTCCCTGGTAAGCCATGACCCACCTCCCCATCAGATGCAAACCCATGCCAGCCAGGAGCCACGATGGTTTCAGAGAAGGAAAAATAAAGTACGTCTGCCGTGTTGGTGGCTTTTAAATCTGGGTGCACAAATATCATCAGTGTGTGCGTGCAGGTGTGGACTGGAAACAGCTTCAGGTATCATTCTGTTAGCACTGCGACCTTGTTTTTTGAAATAAGGTCTCTTGTTGGCATGGAACTTGCCTAGTAAGCTGGGCTAGTGGCTACTAAGCCCCCATGAGCCCACAGTCTCCACCTCCCCAGCTCTGGGATTATAAACATCATCCTCTGGACCACTGCACTCAGCTTTAGTTATTATTATTATTATCATCATTGTTTTAGTTAATGTGGGGTCTGGGGATTGAACTCACACTCCCATGCTTGCATGACAAGCACTTTACCGAGACAGAATCGTCTTCCCAGCTCTGTTGATTGCTTTAAGGGACTCCTTCCAAGGCTCTGGATGTTTGTGGGCCGGTGGTTTCCAGATCAGGTTGTTAGTGGAATCCATTTACAGAAAAAGGATGCTCAGGCCACACCTAGTTACATGAGTGGCTTAACTGTGTTTGGTATTTCCTTGGATCACTAGGAATTCATGACTGTGAGCTGGCAAAGAAGCCTCAAGGCTCGGTGGAGAACTTTCTTAAAGGAGGAAGCAGCTGCCATCTAGTTAACAATCTTGTTTCCAGATACCCAAGGAAGGTGGCCTGCTCTACCACATCTCATTAGCTGTATCAGGAACACGTGGCATGCAGGGGAACAGAAGCCTCAGCAGGTTTGAAATCCCTCTGGTCTCAGATGCTAAAATCAAAGTCAGTGTGTGTGTCCATGCTTCTAGGAGAGTCTTCGGCTCTTCTCAGGCTCACCCTGCACCCACCTCACCTGATTTTGGTCATTGATTGCTATTTAGCTCCCCACTCCCTGCTTCTATTCTTTATGTGTATGTGCATGTGTGTGTATGTTGGACGTGAGTGCCTGTGTGTGGGGTCGGAGGAGGACACCAGGTGTCCCGCTCAATCAGTCTCCATGTTATTCCTTTGAGACAGCATCTCTCCCTGAAATAGAGCTGTGCTGGTAGCCAGGAAGCTTCAGGAATCTTCATGTTTCCACTCCTACAGCACTGGAGTAAGAGGTACTCATATGGCCAAGTCCAGAACTTTACGTGGGCGCTAGGATCTCCAATCAGGCCTCGTGCTTAAGTAGCAATCGCTCTCAGCCAGTGAGTCATCTGTCTCCCCCTCCCACCCCACTGCAGACCTCCATTTGTAGGGTACACTCAGGTGGCTCTCTTTGTACGAAGGTCTCTGGTTTCAGGCTACTCCATCTGTAAGTTTTTGGAACTGTGTGCCTTCCTAGTGTTGTGCTTTTAAGATCTATCCTTGTTGATATGCAAGTATCTAGTCCATCACTCCACCACCACTACCGTACTGCTTCCTAATCCATGGACTTTCTGTTTTATCACCTACCAGCAGCTCAGCACGGAACCCAGAGTATGCTCAACTACCCCAGCTACCACAGTGCAGCCATGAAAGTTCTATATGCCCTTCTAGGAGCCTAGGGGAGATATTTACCCCAAAATAGAGTTGATAGGTCACAAGATGCACACACCTCTCTGGACTGAGAGAGTCTGGACTGCTCTCCAGAGTTCTATATATGAATTGCATTACTGGATTTCTGCAGAGTGCTGAGATTTGCTCCCACCCTGGGGAAAGCGGCTATATTAGTCTGGGTTTGTTCCTTGGTCCTTCCCAGTCAAGCCTCTCATCCCTCCATGTAGCAGCTATGTTAAACCTTCATCTCTCTCCTCATGCCTTTCATCTACTTGAACTCTTGATTCTACCAAAAATATGGAGGACCTAGGAATGCAATTTGGTCTATACATTAAAAAATGTATATGTGTAGACTAGAGACCATTGTTCTTCTATTACTTTTTTTTTGAGATGCTAAACCTGAAACTCATTTATTTAATTAGATTGACTACCATAAAGCCCCAGAGAACCTTCTTTTTCTTTCTGTCTTCCCAGTGCTGGGATCACAAGTACAAGGTGCCGGTGATTGGACCTCAGGTCTCCATGGGTACACAGCAAGCTCTTTACCCACTGAGCCATACCCCAGCTTGCTTAATTCTCCCCTGAAGATGATGAAGGCATTTAAGAGTCCTAGGCTTATGAGAATACATACAAAGTCAGCATTGTCCATGGAGCTAATGCTGTCAGTAGCAGATCTTGACCTACACCTGGCTTACCCAGTAGTTCTTGGATGGTAAAGCTCACACATGAAGGAGGACAGGGTACACACTGGGAAATGTGAAATTGTACACCTTAGACCTTTCTTGCAGACATTAGGCTGAGTAGTTAGAAGGACAGTATAGGAAGACTCTGGACTGACCTGCCTAAGCCTGTGGGAGGTTGCTCTCTGGCCAGATCTTACCTCTGCTTCAGAATCTGTCTGTTGTCATCGATGGTGACACTGTCTGCATGATCCCTCTTGAAAATTTCAAAAGCCTCCTGGCGTCCCAGTGACATCTCCTCTCTCATCCCTGTTTGGAGACACAGTGGGTGACCTCAGTTACATCATTACAATTCAGACCATAGAGCTGGCCTTGGCAGAGAGGCTGTGGCCAGACAGGTGGGGCCTGACCAGAGACTGTGCCTGGGAGGCCACAGGACTCAAGGGTGGGGGTGGGACCTGAAGTGCCTGGTCAGAGGAAATGAGAAGCAGGCCTCCAAGCCCCAGATGGCGAGCATATCTGTGAGTCTACTTCCTGCCATCCCTTGGTGGCACAGCTCTTCCTGGTTTCCCCTTACGCCCCATCTGGGTCGTTAAATTCCTCTCTGAATTTCCAGGCATTTCGTAGCACAAATTAGAGTCCAGATGAAAGCTACAGAATCTAGAAAGTTCTGCTCTTAGCTTCTAGCTTCTGTTTAACGATTCAGCCTTACTTCCTGTGGCTGGTAAAGAGGGTCCTGGTCCTTAGCCAGGAGTTAGTTATATGCTTCACCCCAAAGCCCAAGGTGGGAGGTCCCTAGTTCCTGTTCAGCCCGAATACCCCAATTTGCCACTGCCACTTGCAGACCAACCCTCACAGCCTGGATCTGCTCTCAGCCCAGCCTTCGGAAGGAGCCCTTTCAAAGGGACGGGTGGCCTACCATGCAGACGCCTACCTGGGTTCCTGGGAAACCTGTTACACAGCTAGGTTTTGGAGAAGGCTACAGGTTTTTGTCTTTTGAGACAGGATCTCCCGTAGCTCAGGCTGACCTTGATCATGCTACATAGCCAAGGATCACCATGCACTCCTGACCTCCTGCCTCTATCTCTCAAGTATTGGGGTTACAGGTGTGTGCCATCACACTTGGTTTACGCTAGGAGAGGCACTCATGGCTTAGTGCATGCTAGGCTGTGGGTTCCCTGACCCTGATCAGCCCTGTGCACTGGCGGTTCCAGCATGCAGAGGAGTTAGGGGCAGGGTCTTGGGGTGATGGGGATGAACCATCTGGAGACAGATTCAGAGGACAGCTTATTGAAATGGCTGAGCTAGCTTATGTAGCTGGTGTGTGTGTGTGTCCAGGGAGGAAGTGCTACAGCTCCCAAGGGAGGGGGGAGGAACACTGAGGAAAGGTGCACACAGGGCTTTCCAAGCACATCAGCCAGATTATCAGACTTCCAGTCACATGATTTCTAAGAAGCTAGTTCTCTGGGGGCAGGGGCTAGTTGTGGGGTAGACAGGGCTGGACAGAAGCTTGACTGACTTTATCATCATGTGGCCTTTGTCTCTATGGAGTTGAGTAGGCCTAAGCTTGATCTGGGTAGGAAGCAGCCCCACTCCTGTTGTGCTTTCTGAGAGAAGTCCTAGGTTTGGACAATGCTCTACCGTCCCTCATCTGGCTTGGGAATTCACACTAGGCCAGAACTCTTTCATTAAAAGAAAAAAAAATCTGCCATTCTCCTCCTCCCCACCTCCTCCAGGAAGCTCTTTCTCGTCTATTTATCCGATACCTCTGCTGATCTTTGAAGAATCAGCCCGAGCTAGCTGTCACCTCCACTGGAAGCTTTCCCAGAGCCTCCCTGCAGCAGGCTTGCAACCGTGACAGTCCAGCAGACAATGTCAGGGTACAGGGTGCTCCTTTTCAGTGAAGCACAAATTCCTTCAGGGCCACAGATCGTATCTGTATCTGACTCCCCAGTGTTCGGTCCACAGTCTGCATTCAGAAGATGTCTGTTAAGTTCACAGGTCCAGGGCTGAAGTGGGTGGGATGAGGTGTCTGTTGTTATGGTTATAGGAACAAAGCCCAGGGCTGGTGAGGCTCAAGGTGAAGCCTGGCCTTTGAGAGCTGCATTCTTAATGGCCTTCAAGCAGCAACCTCTCTTCCCTGGAAAGAACCTCTCCTGTCCTTAGCTTGCGGAAATGGACCCGCCCATCTGACACCGATTTTATGATTCCTGTGATAAAAATAGCAGCATGAGGACTGTCTGGATGGTGATGCGGTGATGTGCATGGCACCCCACCCTCTTTAGTCATGGCTCGTTTCTGTCTCCATCTGTCCTCCACACTCCTGGATCTGTTGGGAACTGGCTGGTGTGAAACTCACCGAGATCAGCTCCAGCACTCTGGAGATGAAGCTCTATCTCATCTGCCTCCAGGTCTGCTCAACTAACTGTAACACTGCGTGCTCCATGCAGTAGAGTTAGCTCCACAGACAACACACTGGAGCTTTCTGTGGAATCCTCAGGCTGCGGCCCCCAGAGGCGTCCATGCCTCAGGACTGGAGTGAGGGAGAAGCTTCACAGCATGGCCCCTTCCCCGGATCCTGCCTTCTTTGTTATGAGGACAGTGCTCATGGCACTCTTGAGGCAGTAACTCTGGGGAGAGCTTCTAATCAGCTGGACAGGCTCTGGGTTGTCCCTGAGAGGGGTTGTAGGAGCAGGAAGAATGTAGAGGGCATGTCCTCAGAGAATCTAGAAGATTCTGCTATGAAACTTGGAATTGTCAGTGTAACATGGCAAATGAGAATCATTGTTTTCAAAGACTGGACAATTGAAGACATGAATATGCCTGGACTTACCACCTGGAAGGTGGCACCAGTGTTCTTGCCATCCTGAAGAATGCATTCTGGAATTTGGGTAGCTTGACTGTGGTGCATGGCTGGGAGGACACAGGTGTAAATGGCTGAAACCTGCCATCTAGTTTTCCAAGCTCTGAAGACAATAGGCCAATATCAGTGGCCTATCTATCTAAAGGGGAAGCAGGGCCTGGATTCTGCAGAGACTTCCCAGAGACTTCCCGGAAGGCCATTGCATGGAGCATGCTACCATAGATCCTTGCAGACGCCTGAGGGATGGACACCACATGTGGCCGATATGCATGAGCCTCATTTCCATCTCAGCCTCCCTCCTGGCCACCCTGTCCTTCTTGCTTACAGACTATATCACCCTCTTTTCGGATTATACAGACACACTCAGCCCGGGGTCACCCCCAAAGTAAAGGACAACTTTACTCTTGAAGAGTCCTCTCTGCTTTGCTTTTCCTCTTTGGATTTAGGAAATACGCGCTCTCATTCTTGCCTTTAAACACACACTGTATGTACGTAGACTGTATTTGAGAGCTCACCCGCTGAGGGGACAGGCATCTAATTATTTCTTTCCTCGAGGGGAGTTTGTTTATCTTTGGCATGGCGCTAGGCATGCAACAGAGATACGTAATTGGACAGGTATATTGAAGCTTTGATGGTGATGCTTAAAATGTTGAAAGTCTAGTCAGGGAGAAGGAAAACTGGACAGATAATTGCACTGCAGCTTGTTATACCACTGAGAGAGAAGCAGGAAAAGGTGGTTGCTATGAGAGCCGGGGAGGCTGCTGGGAGGAGGAGGCACCTTCAGGATGGTGCAGCATCTGAGATGCTGGGAAGAGGTTCTGGGTCCAGTGGAAGGGAAGACAACTGTGTCACATGCCTGCACTATCATCCTATTATCTGGGAGGTAGAGGTCAGAAGATCAGGAGTTTAAGGTTATCCTCAGCTATATAAGGAGTTCAGGACCAGCCTGGGCTATATGCTGTGCTAGAGATCAATATATATGGATGACTTCGAATTCACAACCTGCCTCAGCCTCCCAAGGGCTGAGATTACAGCTGTTCCCCCACCACACCCAAGCTGTGGCTTTCGTTTTGGTAGAGCACACTGTGACACTGCACGGTATGCCATACATGGTCCCTGGTCCTTCCTCTACTGCCATGCTGCTGGGTAGGTTCACATCTTGTACCAAATGAAGCTGAAGTGCAACAGTCTTCTCCCTAGTACAAACTGCCACATCCTATAGTCCACTGTTAGCTATGAACTCCACATCCAAGAAGTTTTTACACAGATACAGCTTGGAAGTATCACCATTTCAGAAGGAGCAAAAAGAAATCCTGCAGTTTGCTGACAGCTAACATGGTCCACAAAACATAGACCCGCCCTGGTCTCCACCCGAGAGTTTTCCAATCTGTTCCTCACAGAGGCCTGTGGCCTTAGGAGTTCTGACCTGCTGTGCTTTCTAGTACTTTGTTCGCTAATAGGGAACTGTAGGCGATAGGTCCCAAAGCCACATCTCAGAAAATGTGGATGGCTCCAAGAAGCCTCCTGACCTGGTGAGCCACAGCACCATTTAAATGGGACAGACGTGTCCCCCAAACACAACACTGCATTTTCAGGTTAGCTGGAAAATATCTTCAAGTCCCAGAGACAGAGCGCTGCTCTATTTTTGATAGGGATTAAGAGTGCTCGACTAGAGCTGAGCAGTGGTGGTGCAGGCCTTTAATCCCAGAGGCAGGACAGGCGGATTTCTGTGAGTTCAAGGCTAGCCTGGTCCACAAGAGCTAGTTCCAGGACAGGCTCCAAAGCTACAGAGGAAGCCTGTCTTGAAAAGCAGGTGCTCACCTAGAAATGACAGCCACTCAGGGATGTTTAACTTTAGGGCTTTGAAGGCATCAGATTCTGAAGGCATTCAATTCTTACACACTGGTCCCCTACCCCCTTTTTATTTAAACATTAATCTATTTTAAGTGTTTGCTTGCATATATGTCTGTGTACCACATGCATGCCTGGTGCCAAGAAGAGGGTATCAGATCTCCTGGAACTGGAGTTATAGATGGTTGTGAGCCACCATGTGTGTGGTGGGAACTGAATTCAAGTCCTCTAGAAGAGTAGCTAGTACTCTTAACTGCTGAGCCATCTTTCCAGCCCTCCTTGCCTCCTTCTTAATGTTCCCCCCTTTTTAATCAACCTAAAAGTGAATCCCTTATTTGGCTACAGAATATAACTCAGAGCATTTGGAAGTTCTCCTGATGCTAACGCAGGTCCCCTGGGCACTGAGTGGAAAGAACACACCGGGACTGTGGAGAGCTCCTGTTTCTGTCTTGGGCCTGCTGTCTTATTTCCTTTAGTCTGGGGCATGTGGTCCTCAGCTTATTTTCCTGGCTGTTCTCACACAGCCTACTACTGCTTAAGCTATTGCTTCAGAATTGACCAAAGGAAAAGGATGAAGTCTTGTTACCCATACGGAAAGCGATTTTGTGCATAGAGAGCCAAAAATATATTTTCTTTGGGAGACATGTCCTCATGCCAGGCTCCCGTTCTCTCTGACTGAAGAAGAGAGGGAAGAGAAGACCAATAGGAAGTGTTGAAAATCACAGGGCAGAGGGAGATGGCTTCCAGAGGGAGAGAGGATTTGGAGCATTCTGTTTGTTGCTAGGAAACTTTTGAAATGGTAGGTAACAGAATGGCTCTGGTAAACTATGACTGCACAAGGATGCCAGGTCACAGGCAGGCATGGAGGATACTTTTGTATGGCATCAAATATAAAGTTTTAAATATTTATTTGTATTTTCTGTGTATGTATATGTTCTTGAACAGTGTCCAACGAGGCCATAAGAGGGTGCTGGATCCTCTAGAATTAGTTATAGGCACTTGTGAGTTGCCATGTGGGTGCTGGGACTCAAACCCAGGTCCTCTAAAAGCACAGCCAATACCCTTAACAGCCTAAAATTCTAAATACTTGTTGAATTTTATGAAATATATATGAATATCTTCCTATAAACAATTAGAGAATTCCATCCCTGTGTATGTACCTAAGTTGGAAGACTGGCCCTGGGAATGGAAAGGAGGAGGCTTAGATAAGTGTTGAAGCAGAGATGGGGGACTGGGGAGACTGTCAAGGTGAAACATGAGACAAGAAATTCAGGGGCCTTATGAAGCCTCAGTGGATGGTTAGTTAGCCATCAGTCTCAAGGGGGCTGAGGAAGAGTCAACGGATGGTTAGTTAGACAAAAGTCTCTGAATCCCGCCTTGGTGTCATAATGAGGAAACGAAGGCCCCAACAAGAGACTCTGGGACAAAGGAAAAGTCACCAATTTACTCCAGAATGGAGAGCAAACCCTGATGCTGTGCTGGGCAAATGCACTGGAGAGGGGAGGGCTGAGATCTCAATGAGGCAGGAGCTGGAGCTGAGGAGAAGGCTGGTGGAGAAGTGCTAGTGTGAGCAGGAGGACCAGAGTTTGGATCCCCAGCCTCTACATAAAAGCCAAGAGCTGGAGGGGCAGAGACAGGCAGGATTCCACTGGCTAGCTAGCCTATCTAAATTCGTGAGCTACAGGTTCAGTGAGGGACCCTGCCTCAAACTCAGGTGGACAGTGACTGAGGAAGACACTCCACATTGGCCTCTGGTCTTTATACACATGCACACAGATGCAAACACACTTCACACACCCATATGAACATGTATATACATGGTACACATATGCATACAGAGATGTGGGTCATCTCTGAGGAAGATCAGCAGGCAGCTGAGACACCAGCTTACCTTCCTGCCTGCCACAGGGAGGTGGGGCGTTCTGGAGGCACCTGAGAGGCAGGGAGAGCAAATCTTCAGTCTCTCAGGCTGCCACTTCCCTTCCTCATACCCATGGAAGCATTGCTAACCACCCACGGCATTCTCCGCCAGGGAAACTAATTACAGCCTTGGCAGTTTTGGCAAGCTCTGTGGGCAGGCTCTGCCTCAAAAGCTCTGCCTTCAAGAGGTGGCTTCCAGATTATGAGCCAATTAAATGACAAGTGGCATTTAATAAGTTTCTTTGCGCCCCCACCCCCTTCATTGTCTCTGTGCCTTTTGTTTTCTCACTTCAGGAGCTGGCCCATGGATCATCCCTGCCATACTCCTGTCCCTGCTCAGTGGGATCCTGGCCTTTGAGTGCTCCAATCACTGAGAAGATTCTGAGTAGATAATGAGGAGTCCTTTCTCCACATTCTCTGCCACCAGCTACAATTTAAGGGTGGGTGGGTCCAGTGGGATATGGAATCTGAGGATGAGAGGAAGAAAAAACACAACAGAAAACCACTTGGCCACGTTCAAAGTGCCTGCAGATGTCAAGAGCACAGAGAAGATCTTTGGCGAGGCCAAGTATGATGCTCATTTAACCGACTTCCTGCTTTTGACTGACAACTTCTGGAATAGGCCAATGGCCCAAAGCTTGGGGGTCAAAGGTCTGCACTCAACCATTGTTATCACCTGGGCTGAAGTTCTCAGATGAGGACCTTCCTTGGAGTTTCCTGCATTGCCACATGAATGAGGACAGAGGACAGCCTGCAATTAGAGGATCCTCAATGCTGGCGTGGACCAGGCTGAAGCACAGCAGGCTAGCACAGCAGGCTTGGCAAGGACTCCAGGGAGGAGAGCAGAAGGGAAATGTGAAGTGGAAAGCCACATAAACCTTAGGAGACCCACCCATTGGTGGCACCACATTTAAATAAATCAAATGGATTCCTAACTCTTAGTGCCAGAAGTCACACATGTCATGGGCATCCTCCATGGGCCCCGGAGCATAGAGAGGGTAGGCTGGCTGGGACTAAGCAGACAGCATGTTCAAGGCCAGTTATATTTTCCTTTTGCCTTGGTAACCGTGTCTGATTCATCCTTCTGCTCCTGTGGCTCCATCTCCAACTTTCCCCACAGAGAGCAAAGAAAGGTTCAGCATGCTGAGCAAGTGGACATTGAGCGTCGGCAGGAAGGGAAGTTTCTAGAAGGCATCATGGAGACCCCCAAACAGTGGTCCTGAAGGCCAACCACTGAAAACCCTCATTGTCTCAGCTGAGCTCCTCCACGGTTTTAGGTTGAAAATATTCTCATCTAAGACACGGTACTCATGTGTACCATCCAGAGAAGACAGTAGACAGATGTGGGCACAGAGCCTGGAAAGCAGTCTGGGTCCTGCTGACATTTCTGGGTTCTGAAGCTAAATCAGCAGTCTGGGCCTGGACCTCTCAAGTACTTCTGATCATCTATAGTCCACCCATGCAGAGGCTCCAGTAAGGCCTCAGTGTCCAGTTCCATTTCCAGGACTTGAGTGGCAGGACTCTGTGCCCTCACCATGTAAGTGAAGGAACAGGTACCTGACAAACCCTCCCTCCAAGCAGAGCCTTCCTTCTTCTTGGGCTTCTGTATCACTGAACTCAAGGGACTCTGAGTCCAAGATGTCGTGAGTTACTTCCGAAGGACAGTTAGTAGAATCCCAGTGCCGTGTGGGGAGCAGAGTTCTTTCATCCCCCTGTTCTGGGGGCACTGGCTTAAGTGTCATAGACATGGCTTGTCAATCTGTTAAAAGAGGAAGTGTTTCTGTTGTCTATGTTAGTAATGCACTAGATGCCAGTCTTTATCTGCGTATATGTTTTGGAAGAAAAATGAAAAGATTTATCATGTAGTTCAGTAGTAAAAAAGAATGAAGGGAGGGAGGGAGGGAGGGAGGGAGAAAGGGAGGAAGGGAGAGAGGAAGAAAAACACCCCTCTGATGCCAATGAAGCATCTCCTAATTGTATACAATTCAATGCAAGATTGCTGCCTCCCTAGCTCAGAAGATGTGGTGACCCAGTTAGAAATTCACTGTGTTCAACATTTATGGCAAAAGGTGGGGGAATTACTGGTGTTACTTGTGCATGTGTGTGCATGCGCACGCATCTGCGCGTTCTGTGTGACAGGAAAGCTATGCAACATTCATAACTCTGCTGGGGTTAGAGGCATCACCTCAGCTGTGTCATTTAATTCTCCCATGGCCCTGTCACCCACTTTAGAGGCTAGGCGACAGAAGCTGAAAGAGACTGAAAGTAACTCAACTATGACTGAGGGGTAAATCTGTACTGTGTTCCTGGGTCTGGCTCCGCACCTCTCCTTAATTCCTCTATGAAAAGGGGTCATCACCCAAGCACAGGCAACCAGAGTAAATACACATGAGGTACACAACAAGGAGCTGATGTATGGGTGTGCACAGATGAGAATAGTCCAGAGAGTTAATGAGTTTCACAGCACGGATCTGCTGTGTCTGTAACACTTTAGTAACTGGCTAGTGCTCTAATGATAGGTACCCAGCACTGTACATTGCAGTCCCGGGATTTCCTCATTATGTCCTTCCTTCCAGAGCAAATCCCATCTCAGAGCTACTGGCTGCCTTCTGGATGTTGCGCTTCCACAGCCCCCTCACCTCCCAGTCTCCCTCAAAGCACAGAGCTCCAAGTTCACTGCCTGGAATACTGCAGACAAGCTATGTTGACTGGAGAGATGACTGGAGGTGGGGCATCTCTGGGGAAAGTGCTTTTTCTTAAAAACAGCACTGTTAAATGGTATATATAACTCTCACGCATTTTTCTATGTATAAATTTTATGATCTACAATTGGCGTTGAATCACTTGTTTAAAGTTTGACAAGATGGATGGGTAAATGTGGAAACACTTCAAAAGTGGAAGTGTGAGGAAGAGTCATAATTATCATTGTGGGTGACAGGCAGTCATCTGGAGGCCTGCCCACTGCAAGCTGTTTAGAGTACACGAGCCATTTTAACGCGGTAGGAGGCTTCTGGAGAGAGCATGAAATTACGGGTTGTGTAGGGAGAGTGAGTGGTTGGCTCCACAGCTTCCCTGCTAAGGCAACCCCATTCATTCCTCAGCAGCCACCCCTCCTCGTCTTCCCACACAGTGCCTGCCTGTGGACTCGGGCTTTCCATCTGCTAACAGTGGAACTAGCACCCACCATTTATCAAAGGCTAACCCTGCCTTTGTCCAGGCTAGGGCACCTAGGCCTCCTTCCTTCCAGTATTGACTCCTCTCTGGCCTAAACAACTCCCCTCTATTTTTGGATTGCTCCCATCAACATATTTTAAAAGACCCTGGTAAATGGGTTACAGATAGATGTTGATATATACAAACTTGTAGATACAAAAATAGAAGGTTAGAACATTCTTGTTCATAAACCTCAACCTAAGTAGCTGGAAAGATCACTGTGTAAGATGAGCAGACTATCCACTGCACACAGAGGGACAAGCAGACCATCCACTGCACACAGTGGACAAGCAGACTATCCACTGCACACAGAGGGACGAGCAGACCATCCACTGCACACAAAGGGACGAGCAGACCATCCACTGCACACAGAGGGACGAGCAGACTATCCACTGCACACAGAGGGACGAGCAGACTATCCACTGCACACAGAGGGCTGGGCAGAGTGGGATATTGCTATCTTAGGGGAGCATATGCCCATTATATTCTCTTCACCCCATTTTTTAAATCACATTCTCCTTCTACTTCCCTTATCCTTTCCACACACCATAAAATGCCTCAACCAGGGCTTCCTCATTGGCCATCTCAACAGTCTTTCATCTCTTTCTTCCAATGGAGCTGCAAACTGTCCATCTCTCCCGCTGAAACTCATATTTCCACATCCATAAGACCTTACATTCCAAAGCCAGCAGGCAGCTTTCTCCTCTTATTTCAGGACAGCTCTTAGGAAGCAGTGTGCAGTGTAATCGGGAAGTGTGTGGGATGGCTCTCAGTCAGCAATGAATGGAGGTAACAGCTGTTACTTCCTGTTAGGCACCGGGATAGTTGGTTTTTAACTACCAACTTGCCACAGCCTAGAATCTCCAGAGAAGACAACTTCAGCTGAGGAACTGTCTATATCAGATTGGTCTGTGGGCATGTCTAATGGGGATGGGCTTGATTGTTAAGGGACCCAGCCACTGTAGGTGGCACCATTCCCTAGACTAGCCCTGAACAATGTAAGACTGAAGAAAGCCAGCCGAGAGCCAGCAGTCAGGCAGCATGAGTACACTTGTTTCTCTTTGCCTGCCTCTTGACTGTGGATGTAGTGTGACCAGCTGGCACGAGCCTCTGCCACTATGACTTCCCTGTAAGCATGAACCAATCTTTTGCAACCCTGTATGATTCTTCATGTCCTCTTCCCTTCAATAGGGTGAAGTGATGGTTGTGATTCCTGTATTGTCTCCAGCAATGTGCCTGGAATCATGGCAGCTTTCCTGCCTGCCCAGACCCACACTGTTCACACAGTGGGAATGAAGCTACATCTTGTCACATGTCACTGAGATGTGGTCTTGCTTTACGGAGAGAGAATAACCTAGTTTATCTGGTCTGATGTGCACCAATTGCCCCAAGTGATCTGCTCCCATCTGCCTGAAGGACATATTTCCCTGGTCCACTGTGCCACTATCACCTTCCTGGCTTCTCTTTCAAATGCCCAGAGATTGTAGGACTCTGTCCTGGACACACTTCCCTTTCAGCAGACAATTCCATTTGGTCACACACAAATGGCTCCAAAGTTTAAATCTTCAGGCCTATCATCTCCTTTGAGGGACAAGTTGGTATGTGCCTGCCTGAGGTCTGTACATGGCATCTGCACATCCTCAACACCCTGCGTTTCTGCCAAGTCCTTTGGAAGAGCTGTGAGGGGTTGGTCTCACCCCACTGGTCTACAGAGTTCAGAAAGGAGTGTGGTCCGTCCAAACTGCAGAAGCTGAAATGTCAGAGCCCTGAGTATTTGACTTCCTGTGGAGGCAAAAACATGCCAAAGGCACTGACTAACTTTTTAAATTATTAAGCTATAGATGATCTATTGCGGAAAAGTTGGAAAATACAGAATGGTATAAAGAAACTAGAAAAAAAATCAACCAAACCAAAAGCACTTGGTTGCTGCTTTTTCCCCCAGTTCATGTGTAATGATAGGGGAGCGGGCCTGCTTTTCGTCCCACCCAGCTCCCGCACGGCTAGCTT
>LOJH01011694.1:0-26243 GCA_001685095.1 Ellobius talpinus
GGAGCCCCACAAATGACATTTAATGCTTTTCTCTAAGCTCCCTCTGCACTCTCATACATACATACACGCACCCCACAGGACAGCCAGCAGAAAGGGCAATGCCACCATAAGTGGCCTATGTCACCTTGGGCACTTCTCTACAAAGTTGTCTGTCACCTGGCACAGGTGTAGCCTTTACTCTAAAAATGAGCCATGTCCAAGCATATTCCATACCTTATAAATAGGTAAAATAAACAATACATTTACTTCCTATAAATTTTACTTAATTTTTACTTAATTACAGTGACAAATTATTTTATCTATACATGCACAATATTGACAGTGTAATTTATTAAATAGATTCTGCCATTATTTTTCCAACAAACAGAACTTCCCATAACACCTGCCATCTTCACAAGCAGACTGACCACAAGCAACCCAGAACTTTCTCCCAAATACCTGAGTGCGATCAAACACATAGAAAAGGTTCACAGCTAGGACAACACCATTTCCTTATCTCCTTGAGGATTTTTTCAAGTTTTCGGGAAAAGGGATTACTAGTATTTACTACAAGATGCAAATATGCCATTACAGAAACTCAGTCATATAACAAGAGTGTAAGTGTCCTAAACAGAACCAAGCCATACCTGTCTCTCCCACTCAGAGCAGGGAAACAGCTGAGGAAAGAACAAAGTTCTATGCAGTCAAGCTGATCTTATCCTAATAATGACATAATGGCATTCTTGAGTCCAATAGCTAATCTCCGAACATACATTCTCACAGACAGAAGAACCTCAGGGGTAAGAATATGGATCACTGGTATGGATGTGGAATGGCAAGAAGCTCAGAATTGTTCGTCATTATAGGTTTACAGTCTCTTCTAAGGGTAAAGTTTAATGAGGCAAAATTAAGACACTTCCATACATCTGTTTTTGACTGTGCATGACTGTGCATGACTGTGCATGACTGTGCATGACTGTGCATGCATATGTGTGGGTCTGCGTGCCATGGTGTGCACATATGTGTGGGTCTGCATGCCATGGTGTGCACATATGTGTGGGTCTGTGTGCCATGGTGTGCACATAGGACCAAAGGACAACATATTGGAGACCCCTCACTTCTGCCGCCATGTGGATTTCTGGGATCAAACTCGGGGTCACCAGGCTTGGTGATAATTGTCTCGATCTGCTGAGCCACCTTAATGGGACCCCAAATTATGACCCATCTAATATCTTCTATATCTCTAAAATACGGTTACAGGAGCATGGAAATTGGGAGATGCTTAAAATATGAGCTCCATCTCCTCCAAGAAACCTCTGAATAGCATGGGCTGCGCGGCTTGGTCCAGTAGAACGCCTATATGCTTCCTTTACGGAGTTTCCTAAGGTCAACCACTCAAGTTCCAGTAGAAGTTTTGACTCAATTGGGATTTAGGGAAAGTGACCTAACACAATAAGGGATGAGAAGCAGTTCCATCAAGGACCAGAGATCTGTGTGCTGAAACTGTGATCCCGTGAACTGACGTGCGTGTTAGATGCCATGCAATGCTTGGCAAATGTGCTAGACTCCACACAGGACTTGCTGCGTGCTAGGCTGCACACATTATATGATGTGCGCACTAGACATGAGTGCTAGGCTCCAGGCAACACTTGATACATGTGCTAGACTTCAGGAAACACTTCACGCATGTGCTACAATCCCATGTGTTAGTTAAAATGTGTTCTAAGCTCCACACACAACCTGATGCATGTGCTAGACTGCACGTTAGATGTGTGTGATCAATTCTACGCATTATTTGATGGCCGTGCTAGACTCCTCACAATACTCACAATACAGAACACAATGCTCCGTGTTCTGAATACTTGGTACTAAGCTATGTAGATGCATAAGCGAGTGAGCTAGTAAATAACAGCTTGGAGCAGGAGGACGACTGTGGTCCTTCCAGTCCGTCACCGACAAGAGGACTCACAGCACTGGAAAGGGTCTGCAGAAGTGGGACTAAGGAAAACACAAACTCCACCCCTACCCGATGCTGTCACCACCGAGAGCTCCGCAGTCTGCCCGTCAGAATGCACAAATGAGCTCTGAATGCATCAGCAGTTTAGACTGTCTCCTCAGCTGCACAAGGACTCTGGCATCATAAAAATCTGCCCTATTTATTCAGAGATGTTCCGTCTCCCCTGGACGAGGATTCCTTTCTGGACACCTAAGTTTTAAAGCGTTTGCTCTGCAGAATTTCTCGCCCAAGCAGCAGCTTAGAAAGCAGAGATGGCCTACAGGCCCTGAGGGGGCCCTAGACTCCACGCACCTGGGATCAAAGACAGGCTAGTCACAATCTTTTCTAAGATTTTCTCAAAATGTTTAAGTTTTTTTTAAAATTTATCACCAGACATAGAGGGAAAATCTTTTCAAATAGATTAAAAAAATGCCATTCTGAAAGTGCTTTTTTAGAAACCATAATCACCTCACTCAGATGTACTGAAACTAGCAAGGGAACAATAGAGTTTACTTCTGAAAGGACTCAGCTAAATACTCATTACTGAACAACAGAGGTTGTGCTGCTGCAGGGCCCTCAGCTCAATTTTAAAACGCTTGGAGCCTGGTGCGGCTTCCTTGCTAATCAGGGCAAGCGCTCCTCACCAGCTGAAGAGGCTTGTTTTCATAGCGGCTGGCCTCATCCAAAGGAAAATGCTGTTCATTGAGAATTTTAGCTTTATGAAGTGACAGGAAGTCAAACTTCATTGTAGCTGCTCCATTAAAAAAAGTAACTGAGCTTGAGTTCCCACTCAAAACGTGAATGGCATCCACATCAAATGTTGTATTAGCAGACCTTTGCTTCTAGGTAGGTGTACTGCTACTAAAGAATCAAACAGAATAAGCAGGGTGTATACACTCTCAGCTGTGTTGTGTGTGTGCACGCATGTTCTCAAGTGTATGCGTGTATGCGTGCATTTGTATGTATGTCTAATCTTCAGTGACAAAAGCATGCAGGTTAAAATACTTTGCACTTGGTATTACATACCAAGAAATAACTCATAAAATGGTTACTATCATTTAAGAGATTTGATTATTGGCATTGCTTAATAAAACTCTTCAATCCCTGATTGTCTACACATAGTCACTAATAATTTCTTCTATATAAAACAAAATGTTGCAGTTTCCTCACTGGTTACTTGAGTTCAAAAATGGAAGAAGAGATGGATGACATCTGGCTTTAGTCCAGGGGTAATGGAAATTTTAAGTTCTGAAGAAACTGGCATATATTTCATAAGTTTGTAGACTCAAGGAGTCAATACCAAACAATGATGTACATGGTGTTAATTGTATAACTACTTAGAATACAAGAAAATTTACAATGTTGGGTCTGTTCTTTAGACAAATCTAGTTTTTGTTTAAAGGATGAAGACCACGTCCCTGTTACTGAGAATCTCTGAGCAGAGGACTTGTTTCCTATCAAAGATTGTCTCTTCCCAGGAAAAGGGCCCTGGATGCTTACAGATTACATTTTAGAAAGACTGACTTTTATATAGGCAATGAGTAGCCTGGCTTTGGGGAAAGAAGCTTGCATCCTGCCGCCATCTTTCTTCAGAGGCTGGGCTGACTGAAGCCTCAGGTTTCCAACCCGGGGCTGTCAATTACCATACACGTGCCTCCTTAAACAACTGTTTGTGCTTTCAGAGAGCTGAGAGGCAGAAGCCTAATGGCAGACACACCAGGCTACTCCCAAAGTGTCCCTATGGAACCTTCGACCGTGGAACTTCAAGACCCAGGGGACTTGAAGGAACAGCCATCCACCACAGACAGAGCACTGACTAAGGAATGGATTCTACACATGCCCAGCTTGTGGGGTTCCTCACAGGGATGGAGGTGCCTCAAAGGCTAGTACATCACTGAAAGGCCCCACCAGGCATGGGGGACTCACAGGTTGTGTTTAAGGCCCATTTGCATATTACAGAATCTCCTCATGTTGGTCCCTGAATCACATCTGCAGAAATCATGACAGATGACATCACACTCTCAAAGATTGGTGTGCGGGTTCACATGGAGTTCCATGGCTGAGCCCACTGTAGGTATCTCACACAACTTCACACACTAGAAAGCATGAGAGAAAGCCTGCCAATTGCTTCTTCCCATGTCACACAACAGTGAAGCAGCTTATGGTAAATCAAGCACCATCTATCCCAGTGAAGTTTAGAGCTAGGGATAAAATCAAATATAAAAAAAATCCAGAGTATAATGGAAGCGGTCAACATAACTAGTGAAATGAAATATTTAATATGTCTAATCTTCACTCCCTAAAATATGTCACTTAAAACAGTGTAACACACTTTGTAGCTGCATTTAGAGGTTTACTAGAATGTCTAGGGAACAGACGTTATCCTGATATGTGTTGGCTGGGATCTCCTGTTTCTCCTGCTAGGAATTAGTGTTCTCAGAAGCCATCCGGAGGTGATAACGTCAATCAAGGGCTATCTCTGTATTTACAAAAACCAAATATACATCCCTGCCCTGTCCCTGAGTGAAGGGTTTCATGAAAGTATTTCTTTTTTCTTCCCCTTCAATCTTTTTCAATACTATTTTGGTAATAATAATATATTATTATATTATATATAAAATATAATGGTAATATAATAATAATATGCATTTGTGTGGGAGGTGTCCACATGAGTACAGTTGACCCAAGATCCCAGAGACCTCAGATTTCCCTAGAGTTACAGACAGTTGGGAGCTGTCTGGTGTGGGTACCGGCTAATTTCTGTCCACCTGACATAAACCTAGAACAACCTCAGAAAAGGGATTCTTGACTGACGAACTGCTGCCATCCAGCTGTCCTGTGGTCATGTCTTTGGGGTATTTTCTCGATTGCTAATTGGTGCAGAAGGGCCCACTCCAGCCACCGTAGGCAGAATCCACCTTAAAGCGGGTAGCCTGAGCTGTATAAGAACGGTCACGTAGCATACCTCCATGTCTCTGATTCAGTTTCCGACTTTGACTTCCTGCCCCAACTCTCTCTCAGTGATGGTGTGTGACCTGAGAGTTGTAAAACGAAGCAAGCTCTTTCCTCTCTGAGTTGCTTTGGTCATGGCATTTATCACAGCAACAGAAAAGAGACCTGAATAAGGTAGGGGCTAGCCACTGGAAGCGGGTCCTCTGCAAGCGAAGTGTGCTCTCTCCTCTACCAGGCCAGCTCTCTGAAAAACTTTCCTGAGCATCTCCCTACCTAGAAAGATTCATAAAAAATGACTTGGTTCTTTAATCCCTCGGCTGTTGCCAGTTCAAAGTAATCGTACCCTGCCTACTAGAGTTCCTGGAGAGGCTGGAGCCTGCCACACTCTGTTTGCTGGGCTCTCTCTAACATTGTACCTGTGTGTGCCAAGAACCCAAACTTATGCATACATGCACACATACGGATGTGTGCTCTCTCTCTCTCTCTCACACACACACACACATACACACACACACACTTCTCGAAGGCCAGCATCATCATTCTATGTGAGTCCCTTTCTCTCCCCTATCTCCCTATCCATTAGAGAAACTGAGGATCTCTCAACCCCTTTCCCTACACTACCTTTTCAACACCAATCTCGTCCTGAAGTCTTCACAACCAAATGAATGGGCCTTTTATAGGAATCAAAGAGGCTAATGAAAAACTAGCTTCTTTATGGTACCTCAGAATCCTCCTTCAAAAAGGTTTTCAGGGCAATATAATTTTTTCCCCAAAACAGGATTTTTTTTACTTCTGTCAAACCGGTAAGATCTTTTCTACCTTGTTACAATTTGAATTCTATTGGTTGCTAGCATAATTTAAAGAAAAAATACATGAAATAACAGCACAGATTCTGACATGCATTTCAAACTCAATATATTATTCCTATCATTGACATTATTTCACTACTATTAAGCTTCAGGGAGTGAAACTAGATCTGTTAAGCTACGTTTTTGGTTGTTTTTTTTAATTCACTCAACGCTTTTTCTTGAACCAGTTTGATCCAATACTGCATTCTAAGGGGCTGTCATGCACAGAAACAAAGCCAATGAATTCCACTCTGAAAACAGTTTTGCAGTTTTATTTTTAGCTTCTCAAAACTGGCCTGATTCTCCTTTCCCTGGATGAAAAGAATTCCCTCTGAAATTTCTAACGTAGCAAACAAAGTCAGAGGAATATTTCTGGTTTCAAGCACCAATCCCTCAGACGCAGGTGGTAACAGGCATGGGTGAGGATCGGGGCCACATCACCAATGCAACTCAGGAGCATGCCAGGGGCTCAAGGAAGAGACACTGTCTGCTAAGCTGATAACCCAACAGTGGTCTTTTTTCCCCTCTGTGAAGTCGTTGAGCTAATTTTTAACTCTAAAAATTCATTGGCACTTTCTACTGCTTCAAACGGCAAATACGTACCCTATGTTGTCTCCAACCGCGAACTCTGACAATGACAGGCATCAGAGCAGCTAAAGGGGAAGTCAGGCCCTAGCTCCATCAGTCTTGATGTATCAGCACTATAGAGAGGTGTTTACGGTCACCCAATGGCTCATTTATTTCCCTAGGAATAATCTAATAACGCTTCTTAATTAAAATATATCATGACACTAATGAAAAGTAATTTGCTATCTACCCAGCTGAATCAGAGCTGAATGAAATGCCAAGCTCAAGACCTGGATGCTAGCACAGTCCTGCCCTAGACACAGAGGAGAATGTGGTGTCCAGGAGCCAGCATGTCCACGGGAGACTTCAAGATGCTTACAATGATCCAGTTGCAGGGAGGGGACCACCAACATCAGAGCTAAGTTCCCTTCTGTCAGAGTGTGCAAGGAGCAGCACACTAGCATTAGAGGAGAAGAAAATGGATGGATGGAGATACACATATGTGCACACACACACACACACACACACACACACACACACACACATAAATGTAGATGCAGCCATCTCCTAAAAAGTAACTTCAAGCAAACAAGAGAGTGAAATGCTACGGAAATGCAGCGCGCTTCCCATGGCAACTTCCAATCGTGAAGCGGTTCTTCCCAGCTTCGGTGACATGACAGCATTTACAGAAACATGCTGCCTTCCACTTTCTGTCTATAAAAAATCACTTTTCCATTTTATGTTTTTACGGTTATCTGTCTCAAGTGCCATTTTAAACCCAAAATAACCAACGAAAACTGTATCAGTCAAGCCATTTAAAAGGGTGCTCACATGTACTTTGCTAAAATAAAATATTCATATCTACTGAGTGATGTGTCCATCCCAAAAGAAAAAAAAAAGACTGGGGATAATAACAAAAAACTAGAGATCATACACTTCTAAAATTAAGTTGATTCCAAATCTCTGAGACTAAGCTCCCAAGTGCCCCTAGATTGACAGGAAGTCACGCTGTTTCTCATCCCATGGCTGGGTGACAGTTTTTCTCCATGTCACAGAATGACACCAGCGCTTAACTCAAAGCTTGGGATTATTTTCTTATGAAGCTGATAGAAGGGATGCACTGCTCTAATTTATTATGGACTCTTGATATTGTCAAAGATTGCAATAGTTCCTGTGACTAATCCTGCTTTTACTGGCATGCCTGGCACAACCCTGGGATATAGACTATGGTTTATACCCCAGTTTATGTCTCTGTGCCATTAATTTCCAAAGCAATTTGTGTCAGACGCTAACGATGGCGAAGTAAGGATGAGAAGAAGGAACCAAAATTTGTTTTCCCTAACAGACAACCGGCAGAGCTGTTTCTACAACGAGCAGTTTTGTCTGTATTAGAGTCCAGAGGACTCACACGGAAGCTGGTTGATTTAATTCCGGGTCATTGTCAAAGAGGGCTAACAAGACAGTGCTGTGCAAAACAAGTCACACAGAAACACAGGTCACCTTACTCAGAGGAGGGGACATGGGGTACACTGGGATTCGGGAATAAAGAAACCATCCCATTTGAGAAGGACCTTCCTCACCATCCATCTTCCATGATCCTCCCAGCATAGGATAAACATCTCATCCCATAGATGGTAAAACAAGGCTAAACAAGTCCAAAGAACTTCATCAATGTCACTTAATGTTTCCATGTGAATCTTTGAATGCTTCTTGAAAGAACACGTTGCATGTTTTGAAAATGATTAATTTCTTCTACTTAATTCGGAGAACTATTCTTTTCTTGATCACATAAGGAAGAGGCTAAGAACTTCAATCATAGTTGTTGAATGTATTGGGAGATGACAAAATATTTCTCCTATTGTGCCTTCACATTGTTGTCATCTCATGAGCATTTCTAAACACCTGAATCTAAGTTCTTTTTTACTTCGACACTCGGCAATTTGGAGACCATTGTGGATTTGGAAGCTACTAATTGTCTAAAAAGAAAAGAAAGAATGTCAGTGGGACACGTTGGCACACTGAAGGCAAGAAAAAGCCTTAATTGCTGTGACTTGAGAGCCGAGAAAGAGAAGCAAATGAGCAGGCAATAGAGAGTTTTGCAGAGGCTGTGAAGGTGCCGAGGAACGGCATGCATTCAATGCTGAGTTCCCCCAGCCTGTAATTACTACCTGGCCCAGAGAACAAGGGGTGACTCTCCATAACCTATCTGTTGCTCTTAGTTAAAATAGCTCTTATACACTTGATGCCAGCCACTTCCTTGCCTAAAACAAAATAGAGAAGGGAGTGTCTTTAAATTGTGACTCAAATTATCAACCATTACAGCTATGGTTTTTAAATGTTTCGGGAGTCACATTGCAAAGACCAAGGGGAGTAATTAAAGGCAGGCCCCCTGGCTCTGACTAGAGGGTGGAGTGTTGGAAGAACTTTGCAGGAGAATATTCTCCCTGCCTCATCTGGGCAGAGCTTGTTTTCACTCCCCTCCCTGGACTGTCACATCTGTCTAGTCCCTTCTTTGATTAGGAAAGGGAGGTGGTGACACCAGCCAAAGCTTTGACCCAGAAAAGACACGGAATGTACTTCAGGTTTGCCCCAACAGTATGTGTGGAATTTCTACACATGGTGGTCTACAGCCGCCCTACCATCGCATTCTGACTTTCAGCAGATCCTGGCTGTTAGCCAGCAGCCAAGCAGCTCTACCAGCTATTGTTTAATCCACCAATACTTAAGAGTTCAGGTATTGAGTATATAATCATTGTTGCATCGTTGGTGAAATGGTTCCACCTTCAAAAAATAGCTTGGCTTAGCTACTTGTCTTTTACACCTACCATCTCTAACTTCTAACTGCATCTTGTCTGCATCGGTCAGCTTTTCGATATTATGAAAAGTATCTGAGATGGATCTACTTAAAAGAGAATGTTTATTTTAGCTCACTTTCAGGGTGTTTGGTCTGTGGTCTCTTATCCCAGCCACACAGAGCCAGTAGCAAGGCAAAAGGACCACGGTAGCAAACACGTCACCAAGGTAGTCTTTTCACTGTACGTGGCCAAGAAGCAAAAGCAGACATGGAAAGCAGGTAGGAGCACAGCCTTTTCCAGGGCACATCTCCAGAAACAACTTCCTCCCTTAGGCCCACCTCTCAAGGCTACATCGAAATAGTGCCACAAGATCCAACCAACAAACACTCTCCCAGCTGTCTCTTCTTTGCTCGGGTGTTGAAGTTTCACATAAAATGTATACTCTAGATTACAAAGGCTCACTGGCCACTCCTCCTAAAGGGAAAAGTGATCAGATTTCAGTAACAGACAAGGGAAGATCAAATCGTGATCAGATCAGCAAAAATTTCCAAACACTGAACGGTGATAAGTATCAAGAGAGGAACCCTTTACCACTATGAGTTTTACCTCTTGGTTTAGCAATTTGGAAACTGTTCTAAATGTGGAAGCTACGGATGGGGCAGGGCAAAGCAAGAGAAGTGTCATTGCAGAGACAAAGGAGTCAATGAAAGAGTCTCTCATTTCAGTGACTGTGGAGCAAAGAATAAGAAGCAAATAAATGTACTTGGCTCCGTGTATACAAAGTGGCTAGAGTAGAGCTTGGGGTGGGGCAAAGCTTCTGGCCCTAGTACCCAGAAGGTGGAAGCAAGAGGGCCAGCAAGCAGTTCAAGGCCAGTCTTGGCTACACAGCAATTTGAGGCCAGCAAGGGCTACTTGACACCTCAAAATAAAATAAAAAATAAATAAATAAATAGATGGCAGAACAGATCAGTCTAAAAAGCAAAAAGTAGAAAAGTGGTTGCCAATGGGTGGAGACAGGGGAATAGTCAAATATCAAAATGTTCGTAGGCTGTGGTTATGGGTGCAGCTACAGAACTCAGAGAATGCACTACAGGTATAGGGTAGTTTAAATGAGTGAACTGTATCATGTGAGAATTCTATCTCGGTAAAGCTGTAAGACAAACACATGTTAGTAAGGAGAACACCAAGAAAAACAAGGGCAAGGAGGAATTTAGCAAGTGTATGAAGAACCCTACCCTCACTGTTCCCCCGTCTCCCTCAAACCTCTTCTCACACCTCTGACACAGCACAGCCTTTCCCACCTCAGCGACTTGGTGTCCGCCACGTAATAAAGCGTGATTTACTTTACACCATCTGTTTGTTTTAGTTTGGGTTTTCTCCAGTCAAGCATTCTTCATCCTCAATTGATCTCTCAGCTTAATTCTACCTCCTCAAAGAGTTTACATACATCCAGCCTACAATGGGCAACACAGTGATCACTCCTCCGAGCTCTGACTTTTCTCCTTCATAACAGTGACTTTAATGGTCAATTATATATTCATCAGTGTTTGTATTTTAATTGCTTTCTCCTCCAGTGACTGCATGCCTCATGACAGTAAGACCTACATCTGTTTCATGACCTAGGAAAGATCACAGAAAACATATGGGAAAAGTGTCCACCAGGTAAACAAGAAGATTGATAATGGGGTTGGAGAGATGGCTCAGGGGTTAAGAGCACTGACTGCTCTTCCAGAGGACCTGGGTTCAATTCCCAGCATCCACATGGCAGTTCACAACTGTCTGTAACTCCAGTTCCAGGGGACTTGACACCCATGGCAGAACAACATTAAAAAGAAGAAGATTGATGATGAACAACTAGCCAACACAAGGAATGCATGCCTTGACTTCCAAGTTAGAGATAATTTAATATGCAAAATGAAGAAAGGGGAGGTAAAGCATTTTCATCAATATAACAAAATTAAATGCCTCATTTTCTTTATTCTTAATCATTTTGTTAAAACTAGACAGAATCTTAAGTAAAGTTAAAATGGTTGAATTCATGTGTACATACTTTCGGTTACATTAGTGTAATAAAAATTCACTAAAAGGCCACTCATTAATAGGACTATTATTGGTGGTAAACCGAAGAATAAAACAAGTTCCTTTGGGCAATGAACTTAGCACCTAGCGTGAGATAAAAAGTCATGCTATTTCAATTCTAAAATTTTTTAAGAAGAAAGAACAAAGGCAAATCTAGATAGGTGTGTGAAGAAATGCTTCATGCAGTATATATGAGTTTAAAGTGTTTGTAATCAAAATTTCAGTGCTCAAAGGAAAAAAAAACAAAGCTTTATGCAGTACAGATTTTAGCTGTAAGGTCTTCTGCAGTAGGCACACAAATAGCAAACAAGACAAAATCGCAGGACTTACATCCCTACCTTCTTACAGCAACATTCTGCTCAACATTTCCTGAGGACTGGGACCTGCCTTTTATTGTTCTTTTGTTCAAATGAAATTCAGAGAGAGGAAAACAAACACATCGCCTTTTGAAGATTACCTACTAAGAGTCTTGGTCTGTCCTAGTAGGATAGTAAGGGGAGAAGAAAAGGCAAGAAAGGAGAGGGAGACAGAAATTTAAGATAAAGACAAGGGGGAAAGGAAGGAAATGGAACCAACTCCCAGATAAATTAATCATAAAGAATAAAGAAACATGGCACAAGTAGAGGCTCATTAGGAAGAACTCATGCATAACCCTGCAATTTAGGACAAATGTAGTATCAAGTACTCTAACTATTCCCACTGTATCTATTATTAAATCTCGTAAAAGCACGAGCCACATGGCAATACACAGATTAATAGAAATGGGTTAATTTAGACATAAGAGTTAGCTAGTAATAAGCCTGAGCTACCAGTAGAGCACTTATAATTGATATAAGCCTCTGTGTGGTAGTTTTGGAAGTAGCTGCTAGGTATTTGGGAACAGAAAGCTTCCTCTTACATTTACCTTTGGCTAAAATTGAAAATACGGCTCAAGAATAATTAGCTCTCAATTGCACACTAGATTTTTATAAAGTATTCTATTTGTGTTGTAAAATGCACAAAAATGGCCTGTAAATTGTGATGTACACAAGAATCAAAGCAAAAACAATAGCAAATTATAACAATAAAATTTTAGGTGAAGTTAAAAATATTTAATTCACAGGATGGGTTCTTTAAGGACAAGTACATTATCAAAATAAAATAACTGCTGTGGGACACTCTTCTTGTACCCTGTAAGGATTTATCGCTCCTATTGGTTTAATAAAATGCTGATTGGCCAGTAGTCAGGCAGGAAGTATAGGCGGGGCCACCAGACTAAGAATTCTGGGAAGAGGAAAGGCAGAGATGCAGTCATCAGCCAGATACAGAGGAAGCAAGATGAGAATGCCTTACTGAGAAAAGGTACCAACTCATGTGGCTAAACATAAATAAGAATTATTGGTTAATTTAAGTTGGAAGAGCTAGTTAGTAATAAGCCTAAGGTAAGAGGCCAAACAGTTTGTAATTAATAGAAGCTTCTGTGTGTTCCTTTGGAACTGAGCGGTTGCAGGACTAGGTGGGACAGAACCTTCTGGCTACAAAATAATGGCTCGAAAATATTTCATCTTCTTTGCATGGGGATTTAAATTATGGGTTTTGATACTTCTTTGCCTTGAAGTATTAATAGTTCATATTAAGTAAATGCATAATCTGCAAAATTTAATGCATAAGACTATTAGCAATAATAAATAGGTTAATCCTAGTTATTTCACTATTAAACACTGGATATTTTGAACCTCAGTGGGATGAGGTTAGTTAATAATCCTGAGCAACTAAACTTAAAATTCCAGCAGCAAAACCTATGATTAGACCAGAGCAATTTGGATCGCTGAGCTGCCAAGAGAGAGAAGGTACATACACAGGGCCACCAGATTCTGCAAGGAGAAAACAATAATCCAGGATGCTCACTTTGGGTATTGTTGTTGTTGTTGTGTTTTGTTGTGTTGTTTGAGACAGGGTCTTTCCATAGATCCCTGGCTGTCCTGGAACTCACTAAGTAGACCAGGTTGTCCTGTCTGCTTCTGCCCCCAGAGCACAAGGATTAAAGGCATACCTTACCACATGCAGGAGGATGTCCATTTGTTTTCATTTCACGAAGAGGAGAAATAATTTTGTTATCATAAATATGCACTGAACATAGCTATACACCAAAATTCTTGATCTTAGTAGGAAATTTAAATTTAACTAAGTTTCCTGAAACTCATCTGTCAACCAAGACGTACAGAAGTAGACAACAGCACAGAGTCACAAGTCACACATACTCTTACTCACAGCCTAGGTCCATTAGGGACCCTGGATGTGTTCTTCAAATGCTGAGAGTCACTTGGAACCCCTAAAACTTATTACAAGACTGAAATTAGACAATGTGCATCCATGGCTATTTATTCGTCCTCTTGGGTTTAATAATTCCGTCTGAGGCTCACTTGAGCCGGGAAGTCATTTTTACATTGGGATTACGCATTTTAATCATGATTCCTCTTCCTAAACCCAGAAGACAGAAACAGTATTTTTAAAATCTTACTTTATAATTGAGCTGCTTCTACCTCTAACTCAGACAGAAAACTCAGGTTCATGTGGAGAAAATGTCAAATGTCTACAGCTAAATGATAGCTGCCACCAGTAAACTCCTTACCCTCTGAAATGGGTAATTTCCACAGAAAGATGGGGTTTTCTGTAGCCAATAAACTAAATTGAAAAAACCTCCAGCCAACTGTAATAAACACAGAATTGAAAGCTAATAAAACACCACAGGGCATTTCAAGCTAACTCCGCAGGAGAGAGCTCACCAGTATAGATGTTTACAGATGGTGACTAAAGATGTAATAATAATTAATCTGCTTTTGAAGTAATGAACAAATCACATGCTTCCTTAAAATACAAAGCACAAAGCTCTTAGCTGCTAATTAAGTTCAGGAGTGAAGTAAACACTTGACTTGAAGTAAAGACTAAGGCTCATAAACAATAATATACAGCTGTCCGTGCCTGACCAGTCCTTCCCGGATCAAACAAATGCTGCTTTCAGAAGGCAAGGTCTGACCCAAAACTGGCACTCACCTGTGGTTGTTGGATCTTAACAAGATCCATGATCATTTGCTGCTGGATATATCATACTTCCATAAGAAATGTTTGTAAAGAAATTACTCTAAATTAGGCACAAGAATGCTAAATATAGCATAAAAAATGAAATATTTAAATCATGTTCAACTTCAACATGGAAAACAGAAGAATAAGTACCACGGTCTGGTACATTAGCTGTCCTGCCTCCTTCACGTGTGCTCAGAGCAGCCGACAATGGGCATAGGCAGAACTGAACAGGATCAGATTCTCGTTCATAGACAACAGAGAGAAGAAGGGAGGTGAACGGAGATGGACAGACAGATGCAAGACAGCCTGGCAGCTGAACACACTGACAGGAGTCTTCATGGGTTGTTTTAAATTTAGCAGGGAAAAATGAAAACATAAATACCTCCTGACACACAAAAACTCTGACACCAAAGAAATATAAGGAAGCTGTCCATCGCCAAAATGTTAGAACATAGTCATGGGCCTGCTTAGCTTGTTGTCTGAAGCTGTTTCCTGCTTCGAGACCAAAGCACTAACACAGAACCCAGAACCCAGAAAACTGAAGTATTTACTCTCTTGCTCATAGATAATGTTGTTAGGCCAATGGCTTCTGAGAAGACAGATGCCTACCCTACAGCCCTTCACTGTGTGCGTGTCTCCCAGGGCTTCCAAGACACAGCAACAAGAATCACCACAGACTTGCTATTTATAAGAAATGACCATGTCCTGAGACTTTCTTCATCTTACTGCTTCACTTGGCTTCAATAGATTTCTTCTTTCTTGAACTAGGGGTTCAAAAGGATCCAGAAATTTGGGTTACTTCTCTGAACCTGTATAAGCTTTCTCTGTCATCACCCCTTTCCCACTCCATCCTTTCTTCGTGGGCCTGCAAACCTGTTACCGTCACAGTCCCCTTTCTCTAGTCTCTGGGAATCACCCCCACCCACGCTGTGGACAGAGCAGGGATGTAGCGCTGTGGTAGGAACAGGCAGGATGAAGACAGAGGGTAAGATAGACAGCGACCGCATTGTCAGTGAGCCCTCACTGTCCAGTCGCTGGCCTCCTGCCTCCTCCATCTAGCTATACCTAGATCTTCTTTCTACAAACTAGATCACGACACGCTGCCTTGAAGCCCTCTATCTTCTTCTACAAGTTTAAGAAAAAGTGGCGAAGATGGAAATCTCCTACCAACCATTACCCATCAATTCCCTTTGCTTTCAGTAATATATTTTAACTAGGGTTACATAGTGACCGTCTCAAAAAAGTATACTATGTATTTTAAATGGAAAAAAACAGATTATTTGCTCTTTGAGGGTAACAAAAATATGGAAGGAAAATAATTCATGACATTGTCTGTTGTTCTAGAATAAGCAAAGGAAATACAGAAACCTTGGGAGAAATAACAGTTGGGGGCAGGACAGACAGAATCAGATCAAATTCTTTGATTCTCAAGGGTAAAGAAAAAGACCCATAAATTTTCCTAGAGTAACACTATCAGAAGATCTAGCCATGTATACCATACCTATCTGAAGAGTCATAGCTTCACCAGGGCTACAGAGTCTCACATGGAATTACTGAGGAGCACTACAGCTTGGGTGGCCATTGAAGGGCCACTATAGTATCCTCTGTGCCTAAAATATGGCACTGCTTGTCACTGGGTAGGGATCCAAATACTTTCTGAATATATGAACCAAGCAATAAGTCAATCCAACCCCCTCATTGTTTTATAGACTAGATTTCTGAAAGGGAAAATTATTTGAGATTGTCAAGACCATAGAGCTGCAGAAAAGCTAGAATGAAAACAGATATTATGACGCTACCTCAGCTCCAGGCCAACACTCTATGGTGACAGGAAGGTGGACAACTTAGATAAGTCACTAGGTAGCCTACCTTCTGCTTAGTCAATAAATTCTAAGTTACCTCAAACCACGTTCAAGGAAGGTTGTCATTGGCTCACAGAAGATGGAATACAGCTTCGATAAAACTCAGACTCAAATCAACACCACTCTCAGACAACCTGCCCTCTCCAAAAACTGATCACATGGCCACTGATTTGTTCCAGGCAGGCTGTGAATAAGTTACTTCCAACACACATAAAGGGAAATACGCGTCTGGAGAAAGTGTTCCCAGTGAGGCTCCTTCACATTGGAACCTTTGGATGTGCCCATGGAAAGCTGTATTTGGTGCTCTTTATAACTTTTATAACCTTGATGCTATAAAAATTTCAAAGAACACAACATAACACAAAGCCAAGGTCATTGAACAGTTAATCCTGCTGAGCCAACTCTTCTAGACATATCAGATGAGAGAATAAACTCCTTATCAGGATGTATGGCCACTTGGTTTCATGTAGCTCTTAATATCCACACTTGGAGGAAGCCCTGTGCACTGTCAGAACCTTTATCCAGGTCCTGGGAACCACAGGGAACAACTCAGAAATAAAATTCTGTCATTCTCATTTCCAAATAGGAGGATGACCTCAAAATGTCCAATTTACCTTCCTTCAAGCTCCTGTCTATTCCAGGGTAAACACTAATGCATTTTCCCAATAGAATTAATATGATGTATGTTGTGTGGGCCCCATGATGATTTTAGAGCAGAAATTATACAATATGGTTTAAATAGGTTTTATGGGTTGGCCTGGAAACCTAACATTGTTACTATGGAAAAATGTCTCAAACTCCACAAACAACTGTGTTTCCAGTGAACTTTTGAATGCAACTATTTTAAGTTGGGGGGTTGCATATTTATTTAGACTTAAAATAGTCAGAGATGAAGCTATCAGGTATAAAATATTACAGTTAGGATTCTAGCCTTACATTGACAAATGGCCCTCTGCCATCTTGGATACAATGGATCTGAAGGGAGGATGTTACATCCTCTTGCAGTACTATGCAATGATTCAAATTCAAAATTAAACAGCTACCAGATCCCATTTCAAACTAAATTTTTTATTGAAGGTTGGAGTGACTTTACAAAGCAATTAAGCACTGGGCTATATATTGGAAAACAATAAGTCACTGAACCAAAATCTTCCATTCTCCTATCTTTAGGCCCAGTGGGAAATGTTCAGAACAGTGCAATCATGGGCAGGGGGATCCTCAACTAGCTAGACAGAAATCTTTGTGAACATGTAAGGTTGAATCCATATCCTTAAATTTTGTACTTAAAATTAAAAAACAATATAGTTCCACTTGTCTCTTTCCTTCCCAACACAAAGGTCCAGTTCTTTTTCTCTCCTCTTCCTCTTCCTGGTGTTTTTGTTTATATTTTTCAAGACAGCATCTTCCTGTGCTGAGCACACTGGCTCAAGGAATCTTCAGCCTACAGAAGAGCTGAAATTGCAGGCCTACAGAAATCAAGGCAGCTAGTGAACTTCCTGAACCAATGCTAGCCATAGATTAGAATGTAATAAGAAATACTGGCTAGCTGCAGGGATTTTTGTTTGTCTGGTTTTTTGTTGTTGTTTTATTATCCAAGATGTAAAATGAAAATAGCATTATCCAAGGAGCCAAACATATTGCAACATTTACCTATCTTAGCATCCCCAAGAGCTCCTTCACGCTCCACTCTGTTCTCCACTGTAAGATTTACCCTCCCCCAGACCCACTCCTCCTGATGTATGGGGGAAGAATAAAAGGTTTTTTTAAGTAATGTAATCTCTATACACCAGAAAGCATTTGTTATCTAGTCCTCATTTTGTCATCCCGAATATTACTCTGACTTTAATGAAGAGAACTCTGTCACAAAAACAACATAGATATTGCAGCTCTCACCAAGTCACCCCGCTGGCAGCCAGTCCATTCTACTGACAAAGGCACACACCATCTCTAAAGAGTCCATTCTAGCAGGATATTTCAAATGCTTGTGAAAATGAATTAACTTACCTCTACCTTAAATAAAATATTATGGTTGAATGCTAATGGGAGCTTTTAAATCCTATAGGTACTATAGCATTTAAATTCTGATGAAACCATAGATTTTGACATGTTGAAGAAACACAGAAATAGCTTTTCTTCATAAAAGGACAAATAATAACAATTCCAGTTGAAATCAAAGGCTGATATACCACAGAAAATTCCATTTTTAAAAATTTAAGATCCTTTCATGTTTTCTTTGCAAACTCCTAGGTTTTTTAAATTTTTATTTTAAAGGTTTTTTCATTTTACATACCAACCACAATTCCTCCTCCTGCACCCTCACCACCTCTCCCCAACCCACCGAACCCCCCCATCTGCTCCTCAGAAAGGATAAGGCCTCCCATGGGGAGTCAACAAAGTCCAGCATATCAAGTTGAGGCAGGACCAAGACCCTCCCCATGATCCTGGCTAAGTAAGGTCTCCCACCATAGGAAATGGGCTCCAAAAATTCAGTTCATTGCATTGGCACAGGAGACCACTTCCTAAATATAACACCAGTAGCACAGACACTGAGATTAGATCAATAATCAATAAATGGGACCTCCTGAAACTGAAGGAGCAAAGAACACAGCAAATAAGACAAAATGACAGCCTACAGAATGGGAAAAGATCTTCACCAACCCCACATCTGACATAGGGCTTATCTTCAAAACATATAAAGAACTCAAGAAACTAGACATCAAAATACAAAATAATTCAATTTAAAAAGGGGGATACAGAGCTAAACAGAGAGTCCTTAGCAGAAGAATCTCAAATGGTGGAAACACATTTAAGGAAATGCTCAACATCCTTAATCATTAAGGAAATGCAAATCAAAATATCTCTGAGATACCATCTTACACCTGTCAGAATGGCTAAGATCAAAAGTACTGAGAACAGCTTATGTTGAAGAGAATGAGGAGTCAGGGGTAGGTCACTCCTTCGCTGCTGGTGGGAGTGCAAACTTGTACAGCTACTCTGGAGATCGGTATGGCGGTTTCTCAGAAAATTGGGACTCAATCTACCTAAAGACCTGGTGATACCACTCCTGGGCATATACGTAAAGGATACTCAATCATACCAGAAGGACACTTGTTCAACAATGATTATAGAAGCATTATTCATAATAAACAGAACCTGGAAACAACCTAGATTCCCCTCAACAGAAGAATGGATAAAGAAAATCTGGTACATTTACACAATACAATATTACTCAGCTGTAATAAACAGTGGCATCATGAAATTTTCAGGCGAATGGATGGAACTAGAAAAAAAAAAACATCCTGAATGAGATGAGATAACCCAGACTCAGAAAGACACACACAGTGTGAACTCACTAGTAAGTGGATAGTAGACGTAAAGACACACAGTGTGAACTCACTAGTAAGTGGATAGTAGACGTAAAGACACACACAGTGTGAACTCACTAGTAAGTGGATAGTAGACGTAAAGACACACAGTGTGAACTCACTAGTAAGTGGATAGTAGACGTAAAGACACACACAGTGTGAACTCACTAGTAAGACGTAAAGCAAAGGACAACCAGGCTACAATCCACAGCCCCCGAGAAGCCAGGCAACAAGGAAGACCCTAAGCGAACTCCTGATATCAAAGAACCCTACACTTCTCTCAATAATACAATTTTTTCCCTTTGACACAAATTGCAAAGGTCAGTAGATACTTGTAAAAATAATGGTGACAGTGTAAGACAGGAAGGCTTAGACCTCAGTGTTCATAAGGCTTTGGAAATCAGCAATGAGAAGCTGGGACTTGTTCGTCTGGGTAACTTGACTGCCACTCGGAGCACGTCTCTGTGTGCTGCTCCCTGGAAATGCTCTGTCTGCCGGCGTTAATTAAAGTGTTTTTAACTCCTCAGAGATCACTTCAGTGTTGTGCGTGCACATCTTCATAAGCCTTAGTTACACTGACATCTCCCTGCCCCTCCTCCCTTCCTTAAGTCTGTGAGTTGACAGAGGGCACACCAGGTAAATTATGAAAGAAGCAGCCGTTACTTCAGGTGCTTGTCATTCGGCAACTGAAGCTGCCACCACTAATCCCCAGAGAGTCCAATTCTGCACAGGTGAGACCTGGAAAAAAAAATAAAAGCACACGGCAGCTCACTCTGTTTCTCCAGTGCATGGGTTCCAAAGTACGAGACTTTAGAAGGTAGCTTCAATGAAGAAAAATTAACATCATACAGGAAAGAGTCTTGTCAATGCCCCAAACTACACTTTTCATTCATAAAATGCACGTTTTGAAACGAAAGCATTTAAATGAACTTTCCCCATCGCTAAGACTCCATTAACCACATTCATCTGTCAGGCTTTACTCCAAACGTGAGATTAATCAGTGGCCAGAGATGAAATAGAGCAGGTTCTTTTTGTGGGGCTCACCATAGTTTTCTCCCCAAAGAGCAATTTGCCCTTTTTCAATAATATCTCTAGCTTCTGTTCTACTTCAAGTTCAAAATGCCCCGACCTACCTTCCTGCTGGGGGAAAGCACATACTCACCCTTAAGGGCCCACAAGGAGCCTCCAATTTCTCAACAAGCAGAAAGTGCTACAAATCACTGCCATGCCCAAGAGAAGAGCAAATCAAATTTCTTTTGAAAGCTACAAAGAGAAGCAAAAACTAAAAGCTCTCATTCTTAATCTAAAAACAATGCATATGTATGAGCCACACTGAAGTCTAAATATACACTTTGTATTTCACCCACACTGCTTATGACTACAGAGTTTTGCCAAAAATATTACATTTAAGCATAATACCTCAACTTTCTGAAAATCTCCAAATCCCCTATTCCCTCCCCACTGCCTACCCCCACCCAAATACACTACTACAAACTTCTGGTTAAGGATAGAAAATCTCATCTTAAAAAAATGAAGAAACTAATATGGCCTGATAGGAAACTGGGCTGAGCCTCAGTTTACAAGGAAAGTGTTTAAAGAGACTCTGGCCCTAATGAAATCCTAGCAGTGAATATTAATCTTCCTGAAGTTCCGCTAGGAAATGTGCATAGCATCCTCTAAGGCCAGGCAGTGTATTGAGAGAGTCCATAAAGCTGGCATCTTGGCCGCATTTGGGGCCACATGATTCTCTTCTGGAGCTGTGCTCTGTACATAGCAAGACATGCGACAGCATGCGTGGCTGGTACACGCTGGACAAAACTCCGCCATGTTGTCCCTGGAGAATTATCTGGACAACAGAAATGTGTAGGAAACAGGAGTCACTATTATCTTTGTCTCTCTCACGGCATATATACACCAGACACTGGTTACCAGACCAAAACTGTGATAACGCCCACGTGTCAAACTGTATTTCTACCTTTGAAAATGTCCGCCACTGGCAAAAGACGATGTCCTGATTTGCTTTTGGTTGCTATGATAAAACACTGACCAAAGCCAACCTATGGGAGGAAATGGGTTTTTTTTGGTTTCTACTTCTCCTCTGTAGTCGGTCCATCCTCAAGGAAAACCAAGGTAGGAACTCAAGCAGGAACCTGGGGGCAGGAACTGGAGCAGAGACCATGGAGGGGCTGGAGGGACCTCAGGCTGCTTACTGGTTCATTCTCAGGCTCACACACAGTTTCCGTTATTATATTACACAGCGCAGTCCCAACTGCCCAGGGATGGCCCTCACAAAACAACTAGAAATCAAGAAAATGCTTCCAGAGACACAACCACAGGCCAGTATGATAAAGACAAGCCCTCAAGAGAGGTCTGCTCTGATTGGCTATGTTCCTAACCAATATCAGCCATCACAGGCAGGCATGGCCTCTGGCACTTGAAAGAGAGGCAACACAGCACCTATGGTCTTATGAGCAGAAGGGGAATCTGAGAGAAGTGAGGAGAGTAAAAACTCACAGCTTTGACAGGTGAAGAGAGGATGGCCACAAAGCACCACTTTCCAGTCACAACGTTAATCTGTCACAGGGCTGTGACAGAAATACAGACACACTCACTACCAGTTCACCTAATACTTCACTCTGCCATGACAGGTATGTTGGGAAGTTCCCATATTACTCTGTCAGACTTTCCGGCGTCTGTCCATAGCCAGCGTGTTTTCACACCGAACACTCTGGTGCTGGCTAAGCTCCTCCAACACGCTTCCTGTTTCCATCACTTCTCTGCCCAGGTCTTCAGAAGACTGCCGGTTCTCTGGTTAGATGACAGGAGACGAATTTAACCAAGGCAAGGTTGGGAAGCCAGAAGCCCGTCTGTCTACTGTGCCACAGCAAACATTTTCTATGGCACTCATCCTCCATTGAGATAAAACAGACAGCCTTTCAAGGCCCCACTCAATCAACAGACCAGGCTTGGCCAGATCAATTTTGTCTCTAGATCGGACACATATACCTCTGCTTCTTGTGTTTTCTAAGACTGTCTCATGTTAAAGCGATGTGACAGAATAACTCCCCACTTTAAGTAAACAGCATGGAATGGATTTCTCAGCATTGTGATTCAAGATACATCTTCATTCCTCTCAGAGATTTGAAACTTATGACTAAGAGGGCCATGGTGAAGACACAGGGTAACGTGTGTTTCTTACTGTGTTCTTGAATAAGAGAATAATTGACCAAAAAATTAGCCAAATCTCATTTTTTTCTTGGCACTAATTTATTGATTAAGAATCCCAAGATCATCTTTATATACACGGTCACAGCTGGGACCCTCATGCTGAACTCATGGTCAGGTCTCAGCTGCACTGATTCAGCAAACCCATTTCCTGGGTGTTTCCTGGTTCCTCCTCTTACCTTTCTCAGACACTGTTCTCTTTAAAACAAGATGCTCCAAGTTTACCTTTACCTGACAGATGCTCCAAGTTTACCTTTACCTTTACCTTTACCTCCAGGTTGCTGTGGTACAGGAATATACAAAAACTGAACTGTGAGGCAAAAAAGAAGACTAGAAGGCTAGCGGCCACCTCATTCTATCAAGCCTTGGGTCTTCAAGACAGAGACTCACAAATTTACCCATTTCGGTTTGCTTCAAACTATGCTGTGACTACCACAAGGTGAATGTCAATAATGACAACCAAAGCATCAAATCTCTCTATTATATCCTTCACAGTAAGGAGCTCCAAATGCAAACTTGTCAATCAAGCTAGAAAACACAGTCTACTTACATTTTTTACAATGAAAAAAGTTAAAGTATAACAGAGATTTTTCATTTTTTACTTTGTGTGCATGTGTGTGGACCTGTGTCAGTGTGTGTGCATCACATGCATGTAGGTGCCCCCAGAGGCCAGAAGAGAGCATCCCGGCACGAGGATTCCAAGCGGTTGTGAGCCAGCCTACACGGTGCTGGAAGAACAGTAAATGCTCTTAACTGCTGAGCCACCTCTCCAGCCCCATAAAGAGAATTCTTAATGAAAGCATGGCAGCCTTAATCATAAAGAAACAGCGGTACCTGCCAGGCTCAAAGTTGTGGAAGCAATAAAGAAAAACTGCAAAAATCACAGAGAATGCCCTCATTTGGCGTTTCTTATTTGTGAAATTGAAATAATAAGACATCCCTCCTAGGCTTGTCAGCAATAAATGAAAGCAGGCACGTGAGGCACTTGCCCCTGGGCCCAGCTCAGGTGAAGCCTCATAAAGGTTCAATGTTATTATAACTCAACACCGTCCCAGAGACTCCCTTCACTGTGACGGCAAGTAAGACGCAGAGATATTATAGAATGTTACCATGTTAGATGATGGAGGAAGACACAGGACCCAGTTCTCAGGTGTCTCAAATATTAGCATAGGGAGAGGACAAAAATGTGAAAGTATAGAGGAAACCTCCTTCAGCTACTGGTGATGCCAGCTGTCAGTCATTGCCGACCCTTACTTCCTGGGTGGGTTTTCTGGGGCTGCCATAGCAAAGGAACACAGACCAGGTGGCTTAAACCCACAGCTATATGTTTTCTCACAACTCTAGGAGCTTGAAGTCTGACACCTTTGACATTCTGGATAGATCCTTCCTTGCTTCTCCCAGCTTCTGGTGGAGGCTGTGAAGGTCAGCATCTCTGGTCATGCTACCAGCACAGTTCTGACCTCTCTGTTGAAACATGACTCTCCCCTCGCGTGTCATTCTCTGTCCCTTCTTGTCTTTCAAGAGCATCAGTCATAATGGCACGTCCTGCTCCAAAGTGGCCTGACCTTACCTTGATTATATGTGCCAACACCTTTTATATTTCAAATGCGGTCTTAATACCTGGGATTAGCGGTGGTGGACACCTTGTTGCCGGGGAGAAGACAAGCCAACGTCCCCCATCCTTCTCATCAGAAAACAGTTTATTTTGTTGTGGGTTGGCTTGGCTTCTTTTGGTCAGTCTTTAAGCTACAAGAATGTGAAGTTCTTGAAATCTTATTGATGCTAACTGGCCAATTCAGAAGGATGGTAGCAAAGCAGCAACTATGCCTATTTAACCGTGTTTATTTCCCAAGCTCATTAGTGGTTCCATGTGGTGAGAAGAAAATTTCCCACTCACTGTATCAAATTTAGCACATTTATTTAGTCTGAGTCAATGCCTGAAATATCCTTTCATACATTTTAAGCCAATTTTCCCCAAGGTCACGTAACAAGAAAGAAGTCACAGACCTCGCTCTGGTGAGGCAATCACGATGAAGTAGGGCACTGAGTTTTGTGCAAGGGAGTTGGGCTATGAAGCGTGCCCAGAATGATGAAGAGTTGATTTTTAATGTAATTATATGTTATTGTATTTAATTCACATCTGAACTAAAATCAAAGTACAACTGTTGTAGAGTGAATTAAAATTTTAAAAGAATGTTTCTTAATGAGGCTCCTTATATTCCGAGACTGAGCAGCAATCACACTCCCAGGTACAGAGAAGACAGATACACAGTAACTTCAGTTAACATCCTTGAACTGAAGCATTTTCCCAGCTAACTCTTCTCAGGAACATGAAACCTGACTTCCTAGTCAAGCGCAGCCTTCATCACTGCTGAGTGTTTGTGTAAGAGTTTCCTTTCCCACCCAGGAGTGTTTCTAGTAGATATTTAATTAGTTAAGGGGTGGAAGCTAAGCTCAGTTTGTGAACACATATCTAGCATGCATGAAGCATGGGTTCACTCCCCAACCCTGCCTAACACCAGGTACGGTGTGCATGCCGGAAGCAGAAGGGTTCAAATTCACCCTCTGCTGTATAAGCATATTTAAGGCCAGCCTAGGCTAAAGACTGTCTGAAAAAGAATGGGGTGAAATTTTAGTTAATAAAGATTAAGAAAAATTACCTAAAAATGAACTAATCTAGCCTGTGGTAAGGAATGTAGGAAGCAAAGCAATCAACATCAAACTTTTATGAACATATATCTGCTATCAAATTTGATCAGGTGGGGGAAAATTGTTTCACAGAATGAAACAAATGAGACACACACACACACACAACACACAAAGCTTCTCCACAATGTGGATGAGATTTTCTAGTTAGAAATAAACTGCATTTTACATTAAAAAAAAAGGCTGTATCAAACATTGTAGCTGATAAACTAAATCAAAATGGCAAGTAGCTATAATTAGGCAGTATGGGACCGCCTGTGTTTGGGGCCACATTTATCAACCCCAGAAACTGCATGGACTTGAGACAGCCCAGAGTGGCCCTCAGAAGCACAGCACCTGCTGGTACCACAATGAGGGCTTTAGTGCCGAGGCTAAATGACTCTAATGTTCACACCTGGCAGGGACAGAAAGCTGACTGGCTTCATAATACACCTGTTATGAAATACTGCCCAGACAAGTAATAATATAATAATATATGTGAATCATCAATAAGCGACATCATTAACATCACACACACACATACCTGGATTTAATTTTTCAAATAAGTTGATAATTATTTTTTAATTGTACTGACAACTACCTTGGGTCATTTAAAAAACACGCTCCTAAGTCTCTAGCAGTGCATGAGCAGGCAGATTTTCACTCGTTCCTAACATTTTTAACAACATAAACGGCAACTAACATTTTAAAATGAAGAATATTGATAAATGGTCCCACATAAACCAGAAAACAACTCAGTAAGGTAGTTAAATTTTTGTTACATTTGAAGAGGAGAGAGAGAGAGAGAGAGAGAGAGAGAGAGAGAG
>LOJH01011694.1:26385-41287 GCA_001685095.1 Ellobius talpinus
AGGGGACCCTTGATACATGTATGGACAAGCCTAGGGAAGGTGGTACTCTCCTTCCACCCTGGGGATTCTGCGCATCAAGCCCAGGTCATCTCAACAGGCACCTTTCCTCGCTGAACCACCTCACTGACTGTCACCCTGACTTAAGCCACTCAAACATAGATGCCGCTGTCATGCACACTGTCAGACTGTTTTCTTCTCTGCTGAGCATGTGCACAGGGGCCTTCAACACCAGCCATGCTTTCCAGTGAGGCACAGATAATGTTGGTTTTATCTTTTCTGGACTCTTCTACCTAGACTGTAAAGAATGAAGTCTGTTTTACAAAAGAAGTTGTGTCAAAGTCTTTTCTTACCAACCAAAATTAAAGACTAGACAGAGGTCACCAGAGCCTCTGTCAGGCCTACAGACACATAGCTGGAATGGTGCTTTCCAAGGTAAGGGACCTTAGGCTGACCATGGAAATACAAAGGTTAGGAATAGGCAGACTTTGAGACCCTCGCCCTCTTCAGCAGACCCTCTTAGGTGGCTGTTTCTCTACTAACGCCTTTGCCGTCTCTGATGGTAAAAGAGAAACGGGTCAGAAGGCCCCAGACACTGTGTGCCCTTCGTAATACCAAATGCAAATTCTTTAGAGAAACATCTTCAACAGAAGTCTACTTACATCTCATTGGTCACCCTAATGACAAGAATCTTTGGGAAAATTAATTAATTTAAAAAATCCCTGACCCTTCCCTCTTTTCCGACCTTAATCATGGCTTATACTAGCAATGGGCAGCTTGCCACCGAGAGTCAATCAATAGACAACAGGGCAGCTGTCTGAGTGGAGCACAGAATATTCTCATTGTAAAACCATGACTACAAAATGAAGGACCGTGTTTCCAAAGTCTTGAAGTCTTCAACCAAATATCCGACACACAGAAGGCTGCCAGCGTGCGGTCAAAAGGCCAGATAACCCCCAAAGTAATTAGGCTCAAAGATGATAGATAGCTGCAGAGTCTGGGCATCAAGATAGTTCCATCAGTAAAGGTGACATAGAAGCCGGACAGGCTGAGTGCACTCCACAGCACCCCTGTGAAGAAGAAAAAGCAGCAGCAGCAGCTGCATGTGCACTGGAAGGCCGTGTGGAACAGTATCTTGAGGGGTTTGTGGTCGGCAGTCAGGCAAATCAAAACGCTCAAGTTTGCTTTGAGATCCTGTCTCAAAACATAAGGTGGGGAGTGACTGAGGGAGACACAGATGTCAACCTCTAATCTCTACACACACATGCTTGTATACTCACAGGTGCACACACACACATGCTGGCATACTCACAGGCACACACACATGCACACACACATGCTTGTATACTCACAGGTGCACACACATGCTTGGATACTCACAGATGCACACACATGCACACACACGTGCACACACACATGCACACACTGGCAGCTACAATGGACACACAAGCGGGAGGCCTCATGTGTACACTCAATTATCAACATTGATATTTACCTTCATCACCTCGAGTATCTTTTTGTTTTGTTGCCTGTTTGAGACTGAATATTCCTGTATAGCCCAGTCTGGCCTCAAATTGTAATCCTCCTGCCTTGGCATCTCAAGTGCTGGGATTACTGGTGTGCACCACAATGCCCAGCCTATGAGAATGTCTCTGAATATTTAGGGTAATTGTTTGACAGATATCTGAAGAAAATAGAATTGAAAAGATGAGAGATGTCAGAGTCCTTTGCAAATTGAAAATGGCTTTATAACTTATGGTTTTTAACCAAGCAAAAACAAAGACTAAAAATTCTAGTAATGAAAAATAATCAGAATACAGCAGCATACACAAAGCTTGATACATTTTTCTGTGTGTGCATGAGTATGTTTGTGCATGAGTGTGTATGTGCATGACTGTGTGTGTGCATAAGTGTGTATGCATGAGTATGTTTGTGTATGAGTATGTTTGTGCATGACTGTGTGTGCATGACTGTGTGTGCATGACTGTGTGTGCATGAGTATGTGTGTGCATGACTGTGTGTGTGCCTGACTGTGTGTGTGCATGAGTATGTGTGTGCATGAGTGTGTGTATGAGTGTGTGTGTGCATGTGTGTGTGCATGACTTTGTGTGCATGAGTATGTGCATGAGTGTGTGTGCATGAGTATGTGTGTGCATGACTGTGTGTGTGCATGACTGTGTGTGTGCATGATATGTGTGTGCATGAGTATGTGCATGAGTGTGTGTGTGCATGAGTGTGTCTGTATGTGTGTCTTTGAGTGTATGTGTATGCGTTATTAGTGTCTGTATAAAAGTGTGTGTGTTTGTGTATGTGTGTGTGTCTCTAAGTATATGTTGTGCTGTATTAGTGTGTGTGTGTGTATAAGTGTGCGTGTGTGTTGTGTGTGTGTGTGTTTAAAGCAAGAGCCCAAGTGGAAAAGTCATAAATTATAATGCTGAAAAAAATTGTGTTCCAAAATAAGACTTGTTTTCTTCACCAGTCTGGATAACATTTTACCTTGTGTTCACACTATCCATGCATGCAATGAATGCCTCTTAGCCAACCTCAAATTACAGCCCCACTTCTGATCATCTCGTGGAAACTCAATCCGTGTCCATGGAAATCGAGCGTCGTGTTGTAAAGCTAAGTAAATGAAATAATACTTGGCATTTAAATGCAGGAGCCACCTTTAGATTGTCTCTCATTTTCATTTAAATGTGTCCGCCTACAAAACAGGCTACAAATATAACATAATATTTCAGAGATTCAATCAGCATGAAAGCTGACCCTGGCCAACCAGAGTGCTCACCCTCTTTACTCTACGGTTTATTCACAAGTGAACTGGCATCTTCCTGAAGTTGTTTTTCCTTCAGCTCCATCTGCCTATTTCGTAAACCACAATTCACTGATACACCTTTAGTGTACGGAGGCTGGAACTGATCGCCGTTGAAGTTTATCACTCCGTACCCTTTAGCAAAGGGGGTCTTTTCCCAGCACAAGGTTATTTCCTTCCCCATGAGCATCTCTGTATCATCTCCTCCCATCTCTGCCACCTGTCCCAACACTTCTTTGCACCACTTCCAGAAGTCTCTCACTTGGCTGGCTCCTCACTGAAGGACTATAAATCCATTTCCTACACAAACATAACAGACAACCCTCTACACCTGGGAATCTCTTCTACATACATGGTATAGTGTCTAAGGCTCACACCCACCCCACTCTGAGCACCATGCTTTTTGAAAGAACAGATGTGACCTGCTTTGTCTCATCCCATACACACAGACATTGTGTGCCAGTAAATAAATGTTTACCTCTGGCCTTCATAGAAAAGTGTGCATGTGTGTGTATAAAATATATATCTATGTGTATACTTTTATTATAAACTGTACTAATATGAAAGACATAGCTCACAGCTTGCAAATTATAAAATTTCTCTCATTCATCATTAATAGGAACACTTCTTTTGTTTGGTAATGATTCACAAACACTAGAAGAATATTTCCACCATGGCATCCTATCCCCAAGATACTCTCTACCTGACCTGATTTAATTGTACACTACCTTCTTAACGTGCTCTCTTTTACTCTTTCATCTAGCAAACAAGCAAAACCAAAAATCTATGGTTTGGAGCATGAATCTGTCGAGTGTTTGTAGATGTCTCTACTCTGGCTAACTTCGAGATTCCAGTGTAGAGCATGAACAAAGACTGGAGAAGAATGGACAGCATTCAGGTCAGCAGAAACAATGACAGAGAAAATGCAGCAAATGAGGGAGGCTGAGCTTTTAATGCTGGTTTTGACTTCATTTGTTTGATCATAAGGAAGCACCGTGTATCGCCACCCTGCTTCATGGCACCTGCTCTTGCTGCTGGAACCCACAGAGAGCAGGAATTCTCAAACCAGAGGAGCATTTCTATTCATTTCTTGACCCTTTCCATTCCCTCTTCTGTCAGTGGCTTTCATTTCTAACTTCATGCATTCAGCCACCGTTCTCCTTGAACATTTGTGTTAGGCTTAGTCCCCTTTTGTGTTCACTCTGCAAACCCAGTCAGGGCAACATCACCAAGGATTCAGTGAGCCACCACTCTCCAGGGACTCCCCAACCTCTCTCGCTCGGCAGGACACACAGTTTGCCGAGCTCCATCATCAGAGTTGGCTCCCCATCTTATTTTCTTACTAACTAAGTAGTTGGGTCATCATTAAGGCCTGTCTCTCCCATTAGGCTGTTCCAGAGACATAGGGAACATTCTGACTCTTTTCCCATATTCTCAGAACCCAATGCACTATCTGACAGAGTAGATGTTCTGGGAAAAGATGAAGTCACTAATCAATAATTAGCAAGTATTTCACACACAGCAAGCATGGGACAAAAGTCAATGTTCACCAAAAAGTGTTTTTTCTCCCAAAGTCTAATAGCACTAAAAGGCACCAGGATCCAAACCTCACCTGTGTGAGAGAACCCAGTCTCCTTTCTGTGCACCACTCATGACGGTCACTCATTACAACCTCTCTACTTCCTAAGTAGCCTTCAAATCTCCTCCGGTGTTGCTATCACTGTGACAACCACGTCAGCTTAGGTTCACATGTGGCCAGACATGCAATAGCCTCCGGAGCCCATTAGTTCCTGTCTCCCCCCACACCAAATCACCTGCACACTGTTACCAAAACACAATAATATGGACTACGCCAACCTCTGCTTGATAACCCATCATGGCTGCTCTAGCAACTCTATAAACTCTGAAGTCTTCACTCCAGAATTTGCAAAGCTTCTCTGCAGTCAGCACTCATCCAGCTTCTCAGCCTTAAACTCCCTCCCCGTTCCCATGAGCAGCTCACACTTGTCAGGGTTTCCTGGTCTCTGTCAGAGCTCTGGCCATCACTCCACCCTGCTCTGACCACCTTCCTCCTTTCATATGGTTGTTGCTGTGCATCCTATGTCCTCATGCTGCCAAGCATGTTTCTGAACCTGAAGCAAGTCTCCCTCTGCAGCTCTCATACTCCATTGCTGTCCCTATGCCCTGAAAGGGTTGCTCTTTGAACCTATGTCTTCCCTGCAGGGACATAAGCATCTGTCAAGCAGAGACAATGCATAGGAAGGAGCTAGGGCTCCTTCTATGGCTAGGAAAGAACAAAGCATTTTGCTCTGCAGAGAGCAAGCATCCACGCTCTCCCTTTCAAAGCCACTCACCTTGAGAGTCATCCACTTCCTTTAATGACGATGGCATGACTCCAAATTTTTTTAAAATAAACTTTCTGAATTATCTGGTTGAATGTTTTTGTATATTATCTCAAGTAATTAAAAGGAAAAGTCTTTCTGGAGAGGTATGAGGCCTGGAGCCTGAGCAGAAAAGATACAAAGGGGAATACAATGTAGAAAATGGAATATGAATAAGATCACACAACGGTTGGCGTGAAGGTGCTGGTGAAACTGCCTCCCATGGAAGTCTAAATGGGGACTATAAAATCTAAAGAAAGCACTTTTTCCAAAGGAAAGTGCTGGGATTTCAAGCATGGTACTGGACCTACAGAGTTTAAAAGGCAATGGTGTTTGGTTTATTTTTTGATGCTCTGGATAGAAGTCAGGCCTCATGTGTGCAAAACAAGGGTTCTATCACTTAGCTACACCCTCAGCCCAAGGCCATTACTTTTTAAAGACATTTATAACATTTCATAGGGATTCGACAGTAGATATAATGTCCTCAAATTCAGCAAAGAGGCTTAGGCTAAGAAGGTTTATCTGACCAGTCACGGACCACAGGGCTGGTTAGCAACGGACAGATCCACAGCCTGTCCTGGTCATCTCATGAGTTCAAACACTTCACGTAAACACAGTGGGTTCACGCTTGTATGTGCTGCCACCAGCGCCCTGCCAAGGCTCTTCCAGAATGCACCATTTCTTCCTAGCCCCCCATTTCTACATGGCTAATCCCTATCTATTACTTCAAGGTTCATTTCACCCACTTTCCCTGGGTTGTCTTCACTGCTGATGGGCTAAAAATAACCATCCCCATGGTACCTTTGTTGCTTACATAGAACTTGGAAATTTACTCTTACAGATTCATACTGCCCAGGCAGCAGTAGGCTTTGGACAGATTAACATCCAAGAGAGATTAGGTTGACTGTCACGTTCTATATATCACTATCGATATAAATTTGGGTAGATATCTGAGTAAGTTTGAAATAATTCTTTAAATCTTCAAAGTATTTTCAAGCATGTAGCTAAGTTAATGCTCACCTCTGAAAGATAGGAAGGAAGCTATCTCTATAAGAGAAACTGGGCTGTACAAGGCCAAGTGCCCCCTACAGAAGGATTGGTGTACCCTGTTTCTTGGACCAGCAGGTGCTTATCTGGGGCTGGGGAAATCCTGAGAAAGACTAACTTCAATTCTGGTCTTTTATGCATTGCAACCCTCTTCCTACAAAGATCACCACCTGTATTTATAGTGGATTCTGTTAATGCCACCCATACCCCCATGCCCATTACTGCTTGAATGCATGCCCACAGGCTTCCAACTGCCAGTGTACACATGCCTTTGCCCAAGGGCTTTCTCTGGACTGCACTGCAGAATAAAGTTCTGGGGTTTGTATCCTCTGGAAGCAATCCTCTCAATGAAGAGTAACCTTAGGTCACTTGTTTCTGAGGTGGACAGCTCCAACATGTAGTTTCCATAGCATACCCAGAATTCCATTTCTCTTCTTCAAAACCAGAGCTGATTCAATACACCCTCCTCCTGTCTGTCCTGCTCTGAACACTCATGTTTACTTTGCCTTTTGCCTCTAAGTGAATGACCTGTGAGAGAGAGAGAGAGAGAGAGAGAGAGAGAGAGAGAGAGAGAGAAACAAGAAAAAGACCCTCTTAAAGTTATGGTGCATAACCACTTGGTGGTTTTGAATTTAGTTACAAAAGGCAACTACAATATTTTTAAATGCAAAATAATAGTAACAGGACATATAGATTTGGCTCCAAGTGACAGACAGCCACAGTGACAGTTCATATACAACTCCAATCTATTTTGGTAATTCTGCTTAAGGCAAAAGTCATCATCCTGGGCCCAAGCCTTTGTAAAAAGCCTACTGTCCCATCATCCATCAGCCACTGGCTTCCACAGCATGGTCTAGGTGCATATGCACCCTTCACTCTTCAGAGACAGGGAAGAGATGGCTCTGCATATCTCTACCCTTCAAGACCCACCTGGAAGTCCCAAAATTTGCACCCATTTACATCCTATGCATAGAACTCTGCCACGTGCTGAGATTCCTAGCTGCAAGGGAGGCTAGCAAATTCCATCCTTAGCCTACAGGAGTGGCTCTTCAGCTGACCTAAGAGGCTCTACATCTGAAGGCAGAGAGGAAAAAACACTGAGAGAGAACCTGTGGTCTCTCAGTGAGGCATTTTTCTATGTGAGATTCTGTGCTTAAAATTCTATAAATTATTTACATATTGGTTCAGTTTTATAGGAGCATATAAATCTGGCCTAACCTTTATGCTCAAATACTGGAGATAGCAACATAACACCACAAGTTTTGGCATCACAGTGCTGATATTTATTTCAGTCCTGAAGAACGTTAAAGTTAATTCTCATTTCTTCTCACAGAATTACTTGCCTAAAGCATTCTAAAGCAGCTCTGGTCTTCTTGCCATGCTTAACAACTAGCTTTCAAATGACTACATTAAAAACCCAAATTACAGAATTAAAAACCATTGACATATTCCCACAGCATATGGAACTATACCACCTCAAAAGATCCTCTTATATTCTCACAGTCAATTGTGCCCTTAATGCCAGAAAACTCTCGAAGTGGCAAGATGTGCTCACGATGGCAAGATATGCTCCTGAATTTTGTCGCTTGACTCTCATATTAGTTAGCAGTACTATATTTTATCACTCAAACATGCAAGTGGATTAAAAATAATGTAATTTGCTAGAGTTCACTATTGCTGAATATATGAGCATTCTAGAGGCCGCTACATGAACTGTAGAACCCCCTAAACAAGATCCATAAAAGATGATCCTATTTAAAATACAGTAATACATAAGCTGTTTTATACTCATTCGCATAGACTATCTTCAAAAGTATATTATTCAAAGCTACTTGGCTTCCATCATTCTTTAAATCATGGTATTTCTTTCCAGTACTCTGTTTTCTCATAATTATATTTTTTTCTTATTCATTGTGGGGGTTACGTGTCATGGCATGCAAATGGCAGTCAGAAGACACCGTGTGAGAAACAATTCTCTCCTCCTACCACATAGACCCTGGGTCAAACTAAAGAGCTAGGGCTCGGTGGCAATACCTTTACCTGTGGAGGACTCTCATCAGACGCGAGAGTGCCATCTCACAGGTATAGAAATGATTATTCTCAACAAATTGACTTCTTAGTCTCAGACTAGTTTAGAAACAATACCCTACTGATTGGTGCTCATGGTACTGAAAATACTCTGCTCACTATTAGAAGAGAAAGGTAACCACCAACCCCACAGCAACTCTTGTCAGCAACAGTAACATGCTTGCACGGCATGCTGGCACAATAATGGCACAAGCATTATTGAAGTAAGCAACCACTTTCTGATTGGCTTTAAAGCCCACTCTACAGGACGGAACCCATGCCTGGCACTGCTTGGGTAGCCAAGAGCCTGAGACTAGAAAAGCCATGGGATTGGGGGGGGGGGNACTATTGCTCTGCTAAAGACACATAGCAAGAAAATGACTTCTAATGAGGTTCTGCTATACACATACCTTAATCAGCCATTATCAGACAAGCTTCCTCTTACAGTAGAGGGAAACTAAAACAGAGACCCACAACTGGACAATGTACACAGAGTGGGAGATTTTTTGAACACTTAGCCTTAAATGGGATTCCTTCATCAGAGGCCTTCCCTCCGAGCTCAGGGAACAATGCTGAATAAGAGACAGAAATATTGTAAGAGCCAGAGGGGATGGATGATACCAAGGAAACAGAGCTTTGAAAAACTCCAACACAACAGGCTGACACACACATGAACCCCCTGAGACTGTGGTGACATGCACAGGGCCTGCACAACCAGGTGGGGGGGTCCCAGTGCTGAGAGGGGAACTGGGCACACGCCTCTATCCTTAACCCAGAAGCCATCTCCAATTGGCAACCATTTGCAAAGCATAGACTAGCTTCTCCAAAGGAGTCTCATTGGATGGATGGACCACACTGAAGGGTTTGATCCATGCTCAGAGATGGCCAACACAAAACTAACTCAGTGGTATTTTTGCAGACATTTTGTCTCACGTTGCTTTGTTTGACCTTTTTTGGTCTTACTATTTTTTTTTTGCTTGTATATTATGGTTTCTGATTTTGTGTTTTTATGGGTGTGTGTGTGTGTGTGTTTCTTGGTTTTCTTGTTTTTAATTCTGGTTTGTTTGGGCTTTTTTAGGAGTTTTATCGATTTTCTGAAGGGAAAGAGAAATAAAGGGCATGAAGTTGGGTGAGTGGGGAAGAAGGCAGGAGTTGGGAGAGGGGTAACCATGGCCAGAATATATTATATAAAACTTTTTTTTCAGTAAAAAGGAGTGATTTTTTGTGACATTGCTTACTTGCTTTTGGTTTTGGTGTGCTGCGGTGATTTGTGAGATAAGGTTCTTTCAGTATAGACCAGGCTGGCTCTGAACTCACGATCCGCCCACCCCAGTCTCCTCAGAAGTTAGGACTGCAAGCATTCACCAGAAGCTGCTGATGACCTGGGTGTTGGCAGGTCTGCAGTGGGTGCCCTGAAATTCTCCAGAGTTCTCTGTTCAGATCTCTTTCCTCTATTACAACGTTGTGTTGGTTTTTCAGATTCCCTGGTCTCCCTAGAGTCTCAGACCTTTTCCCTCATGTCATGAGAAGGCTAAGCCTGGATTTTCCTTTCTTTGATTAGGACCCATAAGTTGTCAAAGTTAGGGGCATCAATTTCCCATTTCTTAGTGTTTTTCTCATATATTTTTAATTTTTAAAAGATTATTTCCTGGTATTCGATATCTTGAAAACTATAGCTGTCTATACTTTGTACACAAATTTTTCTCAAACAAGAAAGCTGATCTAGTTTATCCTGTTCAGTTTTGATGGGAGTGGATGTGTTCTTTTCCAAACAAAATCTTGTTCGTTGCAATAGATTTGTGTGATATTCAGTTTAATGTAGTTTATTATGCTATTTCCTATTTTAATTATTTCTAAATTTCTCTTAATATTTTATATTATAAGCATAATGAGGGCTTCATACTTAACTGAGTAGCATCATGCTACTCAGCCCCCAAAGCCAGGTGAGAGGTGAAGAACCACGTGACCGGAGCAGAGTGAAGAGTGCCCAGCTCTCAACAAGACCAGGAACTGTGCCTTTCCCTACCAGACACACCGGAGAGAAAAGGATGCCTCATAACTCAAGCAGTGCTGGCAATGGCGCTTAGAGACGGATCTTAAAAACGAGACCTGAAAGGATCAACCTTTTTTTCTAATCATTAACTTCATCCAAAGCACTCAAGAAAATGTACCTAAGAATAAAAATATTCACCACCAACAAAGGGGAAATCGCAATGTTTGGCTTCCAGGAAAAGTTTCTAAACAAGGCTAATGCTTTAGCTCAGTGTATACTGCTCACCTTGCAGGTGTAAGCCCTGGGTTCAAGTCCTCCACTGCAGGAGGAGGAAGGAGAGATGCTAGACAGACAGAGAGGAAAACACCTCATAGCAAAGAAACATCAGTCGAACACAATCGACCAAGGACTGAAAAAGACATAAGAATGTGTAATCATCGTCATCAATCAGGTACCATAGCTCCATTAACTGTGTTCATGTGGATAAACGAACTGGGAAGGGTTTTAAAGTATCCAAACCAAACTTTAACAGCTGAAGAAAAGCAAAGCACATGTGACCAACGGCAGCAAACCTGACGGCCCAAAATAAAGTGAGCAAGAGGGAAGAAAGCTACACACAGTCCAAGCCTGACGCAACTTAGTCCATGACGGGGATTCAGAGAATAAACTCCCAATTGAAAGGAGGAATGACACAGTTGTCTTTTTTTTTCAAAATTTGACAGAAATGATAAACTCACACATTTAAGAAGTTTGATCAATCTAAAGGAAACTGAAAAATAGCCATGACACAAGTCACTCAAAGCCAACCCTGAAGAAAAAAACTACAGATCACCTAAATACACTTATTTAATACACATGTATTACATTTAGTATATACATACATACATATGTGCAATATATAAATGCACATAGAGACACACATAGGAACAAAGATAAGGGTAACAGCTGACTTCTATGAAAAACTACACACATAAGAAAAGAGTGGAGTATTTTTAAAAGCCTATTAGAAATTATGGATCAAATAAAAATTTTTTGAAAAGGAGCATACTAAAGATGTTTCCAGACATAGAAATCCTGAGACCCTTCCTCACCAGCAGATATGTGCTACGGAACATGTTTAAGAAGAAGATTTTGAGGCATGGGAAGACGACAGAACAGGGGATCAGGATATGAACATGGTGAAGAGTAAACAGTCAGCACCTGGGGGAAACGGGAGAGGTATTCTGACCACGGAAATGTCTGTAAAGTAATATTTACTCTTTAAAGTAGAAGGTAGGTTTTTATTTACAACTGAATCAACGGGAAGTGAGATAGATTTTGTTTGTGCATATGTATAAGGTGCACATGTGTAGCAGGAACACGCACATGTGTACATACCTGTAGAGGTCAGAGGTTGACGCTGGGTTTCTTTCTCAATAGCTCTTCCATTGGACATTGAGGGGGGTCTCTCGCTTGAACCCAGGACTCACCTATTTAGCTCTAGCCCAGCAGCTGCTCCTGCTTCCTCAGCGCTGAGGTGATAGACGGCCACTGAGCCTGCCTGGCATTTTCATGATGCCTGTCATCTGAACTGTGCCCCCCTCCTTATAAAGCAAGTGCCTTGTCCTCTGAGACGCCTCCCTGGCCCCAGGATAGGAAACCAATTTTTATGTTTTCCAGGCACTACTTTGAAAATGACAAATTTGCACCAGAATATTGCAGATCTGTCAAGCTATAAAAATTAAGACTATAGCCATTATTCCATATTTGACTTTAATGCTTTGAAAGTTGAGCAGAAGCTGGATTTATTTCGTTTATTTCCACAGGCATAAAGTAGTAACTTCCAAGGACTATTGTGGTTAACCAGCAAGTTAGCAGAGAAGTCCAGGAAGTAGCTTTTGCTGAACTCTGTAAATAGCAAACACTACCGTTTTGTATAATACTAAAGTCAAATATTTATATTCATTTAGATAAATGTTAAAATTAGGTCGAACAGGTACATGAGAGATTTTGGGATATATTTACAGCAAACCACTTATTTCCCCACCACTGCAAATGAACACAGGCCCAAATCTGTAGCATTGGGACTTTCTAAGGGAACTGTTTATCAGGGAGGTTTGGGGAGGAGGTAACAAAGTAGGGGCAGATTTCCATCTTCAGCATCTGGAGAAAGCAATCATAAGTGTCAGAACTAGAACTAGACTGTGGATCCGTGAGTCTGAAATTCTATAGATTGCTTCTGGGGTTTTCTCTGGTTACAGGAAATCTTTTCCAAAGTACATCTGCAAGTCCTCTCAGTGAGATGTGGTGCTGAAACAGAAAAGGAAAACAGAATGGAATTGCATCTTTGGGGGATGAGGGGAAGGTGGGTTTCAAGATGAACATCCAGCACACACAAAACTGACTTGAGAGAGGTGGTGATTCATCCCGAGAGCACAGCACAGAGCCTTTTATGTGTCTCACCGTGAATAGAAATGCTGAGGTACCACAGAGCTGGAGGGTGACTAAGCGGGGCTGAACAAAAGGGAAGTCTCTATGCAGAAATCTGTACATTCACAGGTCGCCATGTAAGACAAGTATTAGAATACCAGCCGGAAATCAAAAAACAGTTGAAATGTCTAACATGGTGCTACGTGTCAGGGGAGCTTGTTTCAGTTCATCTGCACAGTTAGCCCCTACAACAGGCTCAGTGCCTGTAGGAAGTAGATGAGACGATGCGTGATGCGTCTGCACGAGCAACACCAAGGCCAATACGTGGGTAAAGGACGACCATCTCGTCTCCCTCTCACAGGTCCACAAGCGGTGTGAAACACACTGGTAATGCACAGAAGAAGCCGCTGCCCTCCATGAGACACCCTATGGTCCTGCTTTCAAACACTATGGGAACACCTGTGACATTTACGACGGTGGTATTTTTATTTATGTAGCCACTGAATTCTGGTATGCTTCAATTCCCTTAGTGCTCCTCATCCCCCCCACAACAGAAAAAGGAGGTCAAAGGGCAAGACGGACAAAGAAATCAATGGCAGAGAAGGACTATCCGAAGAGAGCATTTTTTAATAGCCACTTTTAAATGTGTTCAGTACACCAGCAGAGTTCAGAATCCCAGATATGAGCTAGCATAGCAAACAATGTTGATGGTAAGGATAATGGTGGAGCTGGCAGTTTTCATGAAAGTAATACAGGCAATCCAAGTGTAAATGGCTCATTCGGAAGGGGACATATGAAAATGTAGAAATTAGTGAAGGTAAGAAAGCTCTTCTCCCTAGAGAGATGAGGGAGTGAGGGAGGAGGGGAGGGAGGGAAGTAGGGAGAGAGACATATAAAACCTACTTTGGTAAAGGGATGAGTAAGACCAGGCCTCCAGACTAAACAGGACATCATGAAAAAGAAATCAGACAGGGGACTGATGGAAGAGGTGACATACAGTATTGCTGGTCATTTGGGAAAGCGATGAAGGTGACATGCCGAAATATGTTGCAGTTTTTGAAGTACTAAACTCACTTCCTCTATCCACTAACAACAAAATCAGACAACAACAGCTTCTCCTGCCAAAAATAAGTCAGAGTATTGAATAAATGAACAAATGTTTCTGACAGGAATTATCACTGGGCTTGCACTGTCCACCGGCCCAATGAGACTTATAATTAAAATTAAATGAGGTCAACTCAAGCCTGGGTCCACTACTATTGCTCGGGAACATATGGCAAGGAGCTGTGGTATCAGGAAACATGCATACAGATCTTCATAGGCAGAGGCCCATGGGGAGAACTGGTGCCCATGACTGTTGCAGGGGCGGAGCAGGAACAAAGAAACCTCGGGGGCATGGACAGCGCCAGTTAGAGCACTGACTAAGCACCTCTCATGTGTGAGTCAGTATATTCGCCATCATGATAAAATAAACCCTGCCCTGTGGACCCAGAGTGCACTAAGAAATCATAACATCCAATCAGCTGGTAGGTCAAACAACATTTTTTAGGCATCAGCTGTAAGAAATGTACTCCATACTGTGAGAAGGGATGAAAACTCTGACCTCAAAGAGTCTCAATCCAGTTGGGACCTCAAAAGGAAGACCGTGATGTAAAATGTGTTAATTTTGGTACAACAGGCACAGATCCAAGAGTCATCATTTTGGGTTTTTATTGAGATATAACCTAGAGAGATAACTACAAATCTGTCCTCGCTAATTTGTGAATAAGCACTTAAGAGGAAACAGAGCTACAGAGCGGGCATACAGAGCGGGCATTCCATCTTATCTGTTAGTGTTTTCAGTCGTACTAGAAAAAGACAAACCAAGCCCGGCCAGCTGGAATGGCTCACACCTGCAATGTAAGCACAGAGGAGGACGGCTACAAGTTCAAGGCCACCTTGGGCTACTACGTGAGTGGCAGGCCAGCCAGGGTGAGGCGCTGTATCAAACAAAACACAACAGGAGCGCCTGATAGGTGAGATGAATTCAGCACTACAGAGCATAAGCGAAGGTCGGCATCTTACACGCTGCGGTCAGTGGGCTCATCTCTGTCATTTGTACCCAGCCGCTCTTCATTCTGGCCACCTCCGAATACATTGTGCTGATGTAAGTGGGTCATCTGTCTATATGTTACTTTCATTGGTTAATAAAGAAAC
>LOJH01011695.1:8952-32944 GCA_001685095.1 Ellobius talpinus
GGGCCAGGCAGTGTTTAAATGAATACAGTTTCTGTGTAATTATTTCGGGCATAAACTAGCCAGGCGGCGGTACGGGGGCCACCGCACCCTATTACAACACCTATGTGAATTTAAGTTACTTAAAATTTAAGAATCCAAGTGCCTGTTCCCCATTCATACCATCATGTTTCAAGTGCTCAGCAGGCTAGTAGCTATGATATTGAACAGCATAGATACAAAACATTCCCACCCTTGTAGAAGATTCTATTGGATGTTGAATGCTGATGAACAGACAAAGAACTTTTCACATATTATTATTAATGTTGAGCATTCCTATTTAAGCTTTTCTCCTTTTTTGTTGTTGTTGTCCAGAGTTCAAACTGGCTCTCCTCTATCTGCTTTTATAAGATCCTTGGCAAAAAATAGTTATTAATGATATGCCATCATTGACCTAGTGCCCAAAGATACTAGGTTTTCTCTGTGTAAGCCCTGGCTGTTTTGGACCTCACTATGTAGACCAGAATGACCTCAAACACAGAGATCCACCGGCCTCTGCCTCCTGAGTGTACCGTCACCTCCTGGCCAAAGGTGGTTTCTTAGGTTTGACATCTTTACCTTGACATGTACCTAAACTGGTATAGGCATCATGTGGAAAAAAAATCTAATCATTCAGAGTAAAATTTTGTCAGCTCCTTTGCAGTTAAGTTTCCTGTCCAACTGTTCAAAGAAGCTATGGGCTTCTTTTTTTTTAACTCTTCACTGAATCTTTTTAATCTTTTGTCCTCTTTTGGCTTCACATAACATTATGCTATGTAAGGTTGAACCTTCCATTGCCCAAAAACAGATGTTTCACTCGGGCTTGGGCTCACCCATCACAGGAGACATGTTCTTCCCCTGGTGCCACAGAAGCAGACTTAGACCAAAAATAGCCAAACTGGTGACTAAGGTTCATTTGAACGGGGCCAAACTATCACAACAAATAGGGGTCATGTGGATTTACCACATCCCTTTGCAGGCTATTTAAAGTCTCAAGACCAGCCAAGCAACATAGAATTAGGAACGTCAGCCTAATCATTACAGGCTTGTTTTCAGCTTCTGGCAAGGCTGCATTCCTGAGAATTGTCAGCCACCAGGTTAACACATGCCATCCATTCCCTCCTCAAGGAGCTCATTCTCCTCCTTATGCCTCTCCTATGAACTTCTAGAACAAAGGCTGTAACTTCTCTGCTTTACAACACCTACCACCCCACAGTTGATTTCCCCAAATGAACAGCTAGGTACCCACTTATTTTTATCCCAGATAGTGATTTGAAGTTCCCCAAATGGGGCAGCAGCCTAATTTTTAAGACTACCTTAGAAATGATTAAAAAACAAATTTCACTGAGAGACAGTTACTAAATTTTGATTATGGGTAGCAGAAGAAGTAAAGTACACAGCAATACATAGGAGCTGCTCTTGAGCTAATGGTTGGATGAACCCCAATTCTGACTCTCCCTCATTGGAAGCCTTGAGCCAATTATCTAAAGTCTCTGTGTCTTAGTGTAGTCACGGGTGAGTTACCCATGTTCCAGTGGACAGTTCCACATCTGTATCCATGCAGGCAGCTCTTGTGCCACCCAGTGAGGTCACAAAGTAAAAACAGACCCGAAAGAAAAGGACATAAGAGTAGGATAAGAGCAGTGGGAGGATGTAGGGCTAGGTGTGACCAGAATAGATTAAATACATGTAGAAATTGTCAAATAAGAAATTATTTTAAAAAGCAAAAGAACACAGCAAGGGAGATTTCTGACAACTCTCTATGCCTTTCCTTTATTGGTTTTGCAAATTGCAAAAGTATGCCTTGCCTGCTTCTCTGCCTGCTGATTCTCTAAGACGAGGCAGTTTAGGAATGGCACTTTAGTACTTTAAAAAAAAGCAGAAAGTTGTGATCTTATCATGGTTTTTCTTAACAGATTTTGAATAGACTTAAAATTATGCTTCATCCTTAAAACATGCTAAAGTATACCAAGTAAATTTGAGGAGCAAGCTTCTTTGTCAAGGTTGAATAAACCAGAAAAATTGGAGAACTGCTTATATAAGATACCATTTTTATTGCTGTGCCCAACAGGCTGTTCATTAGCCATAGTTTACTGGAGGAGTTGGCAAACAGTGGCCTGGGGGTCCATTTCAGCCTTTGAGGGGTGTAAAGTTTTATTGAAAATCAGTGTTGTATATCATTTATATTTGTGTGCTTTGATGACAGAGTTGAGTAGTATCAAAAGAAATCTTGTAGCCTTCGAAGCCTAAAATATTTATGATCTGTCCCTTTACAGGGTAAAAAAAAAAGTTAACTTCTGGTAGAGTAGAAACTCTTAAATTAGGAATAATGGTCAGTGGATCTCAGTTCTGACCACTGTTTTAATTAATAGGTTTAATTAAATCATAACAGGTTGCTAGGCCTTTCTGGACCTCAATTTTCTCACCTATGAAATGAATCTTTTAGAATTGCCCATCACTGAGATTTACTCTCAATACATAATAAAATTCTGTGAGCCTGAGCTATTTTGAAACTGTTTTCCTATTTCACATAATTGACTTACATTGCATAGTGGAACCGTGTATGGTCACTGAGCGGAGAAAACTAAATAGACCAAACTGCCAGCCATAGGCCAGAGAAATCGGGAACTAGTTGCTTCAGAGCAGTTTTTTCTGGCTGCTAAGTACTGATGTAAGTGTTTAGAAGATCTTCAACTACAGAAGTAGTTGGAAAAAGCCTTAAAACCTAACACTAACATACCAAGAAACTCGGTTGAACTTAACTTGGAAATAGAACAAAACATCTCTAAGCTTTGATTTGGGTGTGTGGGAGATATGAATTGATGCATAAAATTCCGTTCTACCCAGCTTTTAGGGAGGATGTATAATATGAAAAGTGAAATGAGACTCTTGTGGCTGTGAGAGTGGGAGAGCTGGCCATACTCCCCTTGTCTGCCATGTTGTGGCGAGGGTGAGGGAAAGATAGCTGACACCTGTGCTGGGCAGGGGAGATGACCCTCCCCCTTACCAGCTACACAACTCAGAAAAGCAGACCCTGTACCTTACCTGGACGATACAGAAGTACCCTGTTGGCAGAGGTGTGGGTGAACCAACCCCAATGTTGTAACCATGGGAGAGCTGTCCCCATTATACATATGTCGTGTGGTGGCATGGGAGGGGGAGAGATGCCCACCTTAGGAAAACTGGCCCTGAGGTCATAAGAACAGGAGAGCTGCCCCTGCCCCTCATCTGCAGCACTCAGAGTGGCCCCTGCACCTCCCCTGGGCAGCACAGTAGAGCTGGCCCTGAAGGTGTAGGTGTGGGAGATCACACCCTGAGGATGAGAAAGCAGGAGAACAAGCCCTAACTCATCTCTGCTGCAAGGGGTGAACTGGCCAGGGCAATGCTGTGGAACTCACCCTGGTGGCAAAGACAGGGGAGAGCTGGCAGGCCAAGCAACCCTGTAACTACCCAGGTCCAGAACCAGGGTTATGTGTTGTTGGCCCACCCCAACATCCACCCCATTTGTAATCTCCTGGACAGCAGGGGGTTCCTTTGGATGGAGGGCTGCAGGATCTCCATAGGGAAGCAACAGGATGCCCAAGAAGAGTCCCAAGGAGGACCCAGTGTCAATGGTGTAGACCAGGGGCCTCAAACCAGACCAATGATTCTTTTCAATGAACGCCTGCATGTAAAATATATGGAAAAGGGGGTTTACTGCATGACTCATTGTATCACAGTACAGCTTCCATAACAAGATTTTCCCTTTCTTCTTCCTCTCCCCCTTTGTCACTTAAATTTTATTTTGTTTTCTCTGGGGAGGGGAGATAGGAAAGATTGGGAGACATGATGTAACAGACACAAAGACTAAATATAAAGAAAGGAAAAAGATTCTTCTGTAGAACGATCTCAACAGTCATTATTTTTCCTATATGGTTGGTATAATTCTACATTAGAAACCTTGTTTTAACCCCATACTTTGGGAAATCTAGGCAGTCACCTCAAATGGCAGTATCAAAACCATTTGTGTTTTATTTTGTGTGTGTTTCACTTTTTTGTCTTTTTTAGGGTGATAATTGTAGTGGTAGTAGTTGTTGTTTTAAGGTGATAATTTTAGTGGTTGTGGTAGTGGTGGTTGTTGCTGCTGCTGTTTTAAGGCATGGTCTTACTATGTAGCCCAGGCTAGACTAGAACTCCCAATGTCCCTGCCTCACCTATAGTCATAAAATATCATGCTTAGCATCGGTTCTTTACTTCCTGTAGTCTATTTTACAATTAAAATTTAGAGGAAAAATCTTAACATGACCCCCCCCCCAAAAAAAGTGGACCTTGTGGAAATGCATTGCCACTGGCTTTTTTATGTATTTACCAACAAGTTCCTACATACATGGCAGATTTATCTTTCCTTTCAGAAAAACTCATGAGCTCAACATTTAAAATTTACATAGAAACTCTGATAGATTTAGACCACTTTGGCAATTTGATATTTAAACTACCTAAGTGAATAATTCCATATAGAGCATCAGAAGATTTGCACTCATGCCTGCCTCTATTTTAGTGCACTTAGTAATGATTTATACTTCCAGAATGTTCGACAGCGTTCAAAGCACTTTTGTGTACATTAAGACTTTTGGCACTGTTGTACAGCAAAGTAAGGTACATCCCCTTTGAGATTCTCAATTTACAGATAAGAAAACCTAGAGAGGAGTTGGATAGATAGCTCTGTCACAAAAAGTGCTTCCTACACAAGCACAAGAACCTGAGTTCCATCCCTAGCACTCACATAAGAACACATAATCCCAGCCCTGAGGCAGAGACAGGGGGATGCCTAGAGCCTGCTGACTAGGCAGCCTAGTCTAATCAGCAAGCCCCTGTTCCCAGTGAGGGACTCTGTCTCAGAAAGCAAACTGAACGGCTCCTGAGGAATGACACCTAGGTTTGACCACCTGTGCACACACATCCACATAAACATGTGCAAATACACACACAAGAACAAGACAACCTAGAGAGCTTTAATGATCTACTCAAGCAATGTTCCAGAGCTAGAACCAGGCAGAGCTAGAGAGCAAACATGGCTGTTTATGGTTTCCTATTAACTAAAACAATAACTCACATTGCTTTCCCACACAGTACTCGTAAAAGATGCCAGGCATTCAGTATGCCAGTGTTTCTCTACTAGGGTTCAATGGGTCCTCTCTGTAGCTTCCAGGATCCACACATAACCAGGTGTGGTGTTCCATGTCTATAATCCCAGCACTTGGAAGTAAAGGCAATGGGATCAAGAGTTTGGGCCAGCCCCAATTACATGGCAAGTTCAAGGCCACTCTGTGCTACATAATACTCAGTCTCAAAAACTGAAACAAAGTTACATGTAGTTGATTCTAATGTATAGCCTGATTGAGAATTGATGTGCAAGAGTAGTGTAGTCATTGTTGCAAAAAGAGGAGAGAAAAAAGTTTGATAAAAGAAAACCTCATAGTCCTACTACTCAGTGATAATAGTGTTAATATTCTGATATATGTTTACTGTTTTATAATTACTATTTTTCCAAAGAAAAAAATCAGACTATGCACTATTTTGAAAGCTTTTTTTTTCTTTTGTTTTTTCACGACAGGGTTTCCCTGTGTAGCTTTGGCTATCCTGGAACTCCTGTAGACCAGGCTGGCCTTGAACTCAAAGGATCTGCCTTCCAAGTTCTGGAATTAAAGATGTTCACCACCACTGCCTGTCTTGAAAGCCTTTTAAAATATAATTTATTGAAAACATCTTTCTATTCTACTAAATATCCTTTCTGCCACATCATTTTATGATGACAGATCATATTTTATGATGCATATGGTACATATGCAAGTCCAAGATGTAATTAGTTTATACACTTCATTCTGCAAATGGAAGTGGTATAAAGTGATTCAAAGTTGTTTTGAGAGCCACCTCTCTCCTAGCCAACCTTTTTTTACAAATTTACTTTCTGCATAATTCTTAAGGTAAATAACCATTTAGATAATGCCTTATGTTTCTGGGTATGTTTTAATTGTATGGTTTTTCATCTTTTTGCATTAGGGTGCAGTACTAGCTGCTGTGTCAAGTCACAAATTCAACTCCTTCTATGGGGACCCTCCTGAAGAGTTGCCAGATTTCTCTGAAGACCCTACCTCCTCAGGTAATTGGGAAATTCACTCATTCACCTGTGTGAATCACTTGGCATACATCTTTTCTCATCCATTCTGAATAATCTTTGTGGGAATTTAGTCGAGACCTCCAAGAGATTCTAAAGAAGTTTGATACCCACCAAATCCTACCTACAGGTGTCTGGTTCCTCTTTATTTGAATACCAAAGCTGTGTTCCCCGAATGCTCCCAAACCAACATTATGCCAGTTTCTCTTTACCTCAGTATTTCTTCCCCTTTGTACACTCCAAACTCTTCGCTCCATTTCATCCACGCCAATGTCATATTCAGACTCGCTGAATCTCGACGATCATCTTCTCCCCCTGCAAAACCTTCTAATAGAAGATTTTCCCATGTCAGCTACATGGAATCAGAATTGGGGACAGCACTGCTTGCAATTTAGTCCTTCTGTATTAAAGCTGTCTTGTGAGCTTTAAACAGTTACTAAGTTCTTCTTTCTGTAAAGTCTCTAACTCATGTGTGCAAGTATTCAAGGAAGAAGCTCATAGAAGAGTTACCTGTTTTGATGAATGATCCGTAAGTACTCCTGGGGGAGAAAAACCTGCTAGTGCTCACACAATCATTCTGCAAAATGCTCACATTTACATCTGACCAGTGAGGTGTTCACCGGGACCATTCACTAAAACTCTAAATGACCAATTTAGATGCAAAGTGCTTAGATTTCTTTTTCCTTTTTATTTATTCTTCTTTCATACAATACATCCCTACCACAGCCTTTCCTCCATCCTCTCCTCCCAGTCCTCCCTCACACTTCCTTCTTTCCCAGATCCATTGCTCCTCCATTTCCCTTCAGAAAAGAACAGGCCTCCCACTAATATCAGCTCAACAAGGCATAACAAAATGCAGTAAGACTAGGCACAAGCCCTCATATCAAGGAAGCCCAGCAGAAAGAAAAGTGTTCCATGAGCAGCAAATAATCAGAGACACCACCCCACCCCTGACTCCCACTTTTAGGAATCCAATAAAAACCCCAAGCTAAACAACCATAGCATATATGCAGAGGACTTAGCCCAGACCCATGCAGGCTATGTGGTTGCCACTTCAGTCTCTGTGAGCCCCTATGAGCCCTGCCTACTTGGTTCTGTGGATCATTTTCTTGTGTCCTTGACCCCACTGGCTACTATAATCCTTCCTCCAACTCTTATGAGGGGTTCCCCAAGCTCTGCCTAATGTTTGGCTGTGGGTCTCTGCATCTGCTCCCATCAGCTGGTGGAGGAAGCCTCTCTGGTAATGATTGGGCCAGACACTGATCTATGAGTATAGCAGAATATCGTTAGGAATAATTTCACTGACTTTTTGTCAGTCATGTTTGGTTCTAGCCTAGGTCTCTAAGCCATCCAGCTTCTGGATCCTGGCTGTCCAGTGTTGGACATGGGCTCCTTCTTGTTTATTTACTTAGCTCCTGTGTTGTATGTCATTGAGCCTCATCTTTACTTCTGTTCGAGACAATTTTTATGTGGTTGGATTTGTCCTTCTAATTTGACTTTTATATACCTAAACTGGTTTCTTTAATATTTGTATATGAGCATTAGAATCCAGACTTGAGACCCTTCCTACAGCATGAGCAGTATTCCCAAAGTCAGCAATATAAGAGTGCTTTTTCCTTGGTGGGTCTAGAAATGTCAGTGTTTATGCTTCTGCTCTCTCTTCATGCACATATGTGCACACACAGACTCAATCTTACCAAGCAGTATGTGTCTACACCGTATGCAAAATGACAGGACTGAGTTTCCCAATCCAGCAGGTGTGTACTTCCTCCTTTTGACTTTTAACAATCGGGATATGAATCTTCCTCTTTTGAGTGAAGGTGATTTCCAAACACATTCAGAATCTTAGAGAAGTGACGGGGAGAAAGCCCAGAGGCTTCCTCTTGTGCTGCAGTGGCCTGGGGCATAGTTGTCATTATACACATGCTTAGATCAGTTCATCTCTGCCCTTTTCCCCCACTATATTTTGTTTCCATCCCCTGAACAATTTTTAGAGCTTGACCATCTCTCTTCTGGCTTTCAGCATAGATTACAGTTGACCCTATGTAGGGAGAGTGCATCCAGGCATGGATTTTATTTCATATTTGTGATGACATACTAGATTCACAATTTGTACTATATTTAGAATAAATTATCTCTTTGGGATGTGTGCTCAATGTCTATACTGTCACTTTCTAGAAAACATTGTACTTGTAAATCACTTTGTAAACCTAGTCTCCAGAATTTGCCTTTAATTAATATTTACCTCTCTATCCACTGAGAACGTAATGAGGACATAGGTGTTCTTTTTCTGGAAGAGTTGAATTTTTTCTTTACAGAAAGAAATTATATTCATAGACATGCTTATTTATATTAAACATACTTTATCATCTAGGTTTTCCCTTCTTTAGTACAATCTTTAAATGATTTGGTTGGAACAGTTTCTTAGTTTTTGTCATTTTTAAGCAACAACAAAAAAGCTTCTTCCACCATCTTGTAGGCAAATTGCAAGGTCTCACATTAATTGTTCACAATTGAGCATTCCTTCTGGCATCCCTTTCCTGCATTCTCACTTTGTTACATTCTTTTTCTTTTATTCTCTTCTCTTTTCTTTAATTCTGGGAATTTCATGATCTTCTAAGCAATGTATATTTTAAATGGCTATGGCAGTTACCTGTAAAGGATTTTTTTCAGTGATGCTATATGGGTACTACAAACAAAAAGTAGAAGAATTAAAATCTAGATGTAAGTCACTACCATAAATGAAGAGGAAATTTTTATGTAGTCAGAAGTCAAAAGCAAAGAAGGTTTTTAAAGAAAAGTGTAACATTTTCCTACACGTTTCACATAGCTAAGAGAAATTATTCATGCATTTCTAAAATTAATTTTTAATAACTAAGCCTTTTGTGAAAGACATTCTGCCCTAATCAACATTACTGACCAAGCAGCCATCTGGCTACCCGTGTCCTCTCTGCAGCCAACACTAGTGCATCTGCCGAAAAAAAAAGCCATTTCTGTATTTTATCTAGACTCAAATAGAGCTTTGCAATTTTGTAAATGAAAATATCTACATTTGTTTTCCATTACTTCCATATTCTTTTTAGTATTTCCATTAATTTTTAAACCCAAAATCTTCTCTATTCATCCTTATACTTGTTCATTTTAAATTCCAAAAGTTATCCTTTCCTCTGTCTTTCTGTTTGAATTTGTATGGGTTTGTTTTACACTACAAAATGAGAAGCACATTTTGTGATTACCTGCAAATGCATCCAAGCCCAAGACAAGAAAGAGAGAAATAGCTACAGAACCTATACTTGTAGGGTACTGCTGAGGGGTGGGCAGAAAAAGGGCTGGGAAGACAGAACAGTGTATTTCACCAGCTGCCCATTCTTTACACAGACTGTCCTTGTGTTCTACCTTACGTAATACCTTTTCTGCTCTTACAGAGTGATAGGTTGGTACATTTTTTTTACATAAGCCTAACAAAAGTAATAATTGGCAATCCCAATTTTGTGTCCCAAATTTTCTTAAAATTCTCTCTACAACATTTTTTTGAGTACTGACTAAAACTGCTTGCCCACAAAATGCAGCACGTTATATCCTTAAAGTTTAACATCGTAATGTGTATGCATTTGAGAAAATGTGAGTATTTAAAAATTAAAGTTTAAAAATTAATAAGCTCCCCAGCCTGTCATCCAAAGAAAAGTTGGACATGTTTAGGTATGTTGTTGTAATGCAAAACATTTTTTTCTTAAAGTTACTTTTCAATTTTGATTTTTATGACCTTCATTATGTATTTACTAGATTCACTAAGGTTAATTTTATGGTAAGCAGTTGCTTTGTTACTTAATTCAAAGTGGAAATAGTCTGTTCTCATATTCCAAAGCAAAGAATTTAGAATTAGATCCCAGTAACTGAGGTGTGAAATATTTTTTGGGGAGTGTCGACTGGGGGACTGTGCTTGTGGCTTATCTAGTGAGCCCAACTATGGCTTGATGACCTGCTTGCTCTAAAATCATGTTTGTCCTTTGTCCATATGCTGCCTTCCTCCTAGGACTTCTAGCAGCAGAAAGTAGGTATCCCTTTGTTTTTCTCTAAGGTTTATCTTTATGCAAAAGTGTTTGGCTTTGCATGGTTCATAATTGGCTTGACTTTTCCATGGCTGTTTGTGTTTAGATGTTTAAATGTGAATTTTACACTGTCTGACCATAAAATGAGAACTCGTATGTATTGATTTCCTGGGGCATTGTTATTCAACTTAATTTCTCACTTATTTCAAAAGTCAAAAGGAGGCAGAGTTAAATTTCCAACCACACTTAATATTATTTCACATGTGAATTTCAAACACAAATATATTCATTCAGGGAAAAGATAACATTTTATTTTGAAGTTGGCTTTCAAGAAAACTTTTAGGGTAAGTGAGTTTCCTTTTGACAGTTTCATACATGAGCGGGGTTTGTTGCTGATACAGAGTCCATTCTCAGTTTATTAATGTTGGGCTGTGAAATGAGCCCTGAAACCATGTCCTTTAACAACTTGATCATTAAATATAATTATCAGAAGGCATAGAGGTATACTGGTGCAACCCCAGCACTCAGGAGAGTGAGGCAGGAAAGTCACATGGAAGACCAGTCTGGACTATATAGTGAAGCCCTGTTTCAAAAAAATAAATTACAGAGAATAGTAATGATGAGTTTACCTTAATTGCAAAAGGATGTAATCTGAATATGTGGGGAAATTAATTTGTAAGAAATATGCACATATATGTAAGTAAAACTGAGACAGTCCAGATAAAGTGGGTAGTTTGCATTAACATCAGTATTCAAAATGCAAAATAAAACTTTACTTCAAAGTGATGCTTACTAAAGGAAAGTAAATAAGAGACAAAGATAAATTAGAAAATCTGAGTGCTAATTAAATTCATTGCCACTTTTGTTCATTTGGTATTTATAGCTAAATTTGCAGCCAATACAAAAATCCCATCATACTGGTGGTCTGTGGCTGAGTACTGAATTGCTTCATTCTTTGTGCAATGCCTGTGGATCAGAAGTAGGAGCATGGCTTTGCTAAGTCCCCCTGCTAAAATATCTCTTGCAATGGTGCTCCAGAGCTGCCATCCCCCTTTGAAGGCATGACTATAGGTGAAATCTTCCAAACTCACCCAGTGGTTAATAGAAAATTTCTGTTCCTCACTGGCTGTGACCTTGTCTATAAGACTGTTCACAACCTGGCAGCTTACTGCCCCAACACGAACTGACTAAAGAGAAGCCAAGAGTTGTTCCCTTGTTTTTCCAAGACAGGGAACAATTTTTAACCTTGCCACAGAAGTGCAAGTCCCCATGCCAGGAGGAGTTGATCACAAATGGTAAGAATAGCAGGGACAGGATCTTAGGGACCCAGCAGCTACCTATATATCCATGCCAGTATATAAATATAAAAATATAAACCAATATTAATAAAATATAAAATAGAAATATAAAATATAAATAAAATACAAAAATAGAAATCAATTAAGCAATCAATCTCTTCTTCCTTCTTTCCTCTTTCCTTATTCCTCTTTCACTTTCCCTTTTAATCAACCATGCGCCTGTCATCACAATTGAGGATGAGCATCCTATCAGTCATACTTACTAATCAGTGTAAATCGTTACACAAATGGGCATTTAAGGGATAGCCAAATATTGTTAAAGTTAAATAGTGCTCAAAAAAATGTCACTCCTTATGCCTACTGTCATACACCTTTAAGTCCCAGGACTTGAGAAGCAGAGGCAAGGAGATCTCTATGAGTTCAAGGCCAGCACAGTCTATTTAGTGAGTTCCAAGACCAGCACGGTCTATTTAGTGAGTTCCAAGACAGCCAGAGCTGCATAGTGACATCCTGTCTCAAAAAAAAGTAAAAAGAAAGAAAGAAAGAATATTACTTCTTGGAAACCAACTATTTAATAAAGATGATGTCACTAGAATCGTAGCTGTGTATACTGATGAAATATATGTAGAGTTGCTTAAGAAACTTAAGATAATACATTTTTGAGGTACCTATACCATAATCTACATTTAAGGAATCTGAGACATTATTATCATGTGCAAATTTTCACAACCAGAACTGGATATAGTACACATGCCAGAATTTAAAATACAGTTTCCATTGTGGGATTTACTATTACATAATTATAGCTTGATTAAAATGCTGAATTTGCTTTATACACTGAAAATAAAAGCTGTTGACTAGGGGATGGTGGTAAGAAGAGACAGGCTGCAGTTAGACGGGGCCATATTTTTGAGTGATGGCAATGTACATTTAAATTGGTGAGTTAACTTAATAAAGTACACTTTTGATTAAGAAAAAATTTCGAGACCAGGTCTCACTATGTAGCCCTGGCTGGCGCTGAACTCACAGAGATCTGCCTTCCTCTGTCTCCTGAGTGCTGACATTTAAAGACATGTGCCACCAAACCTGGCGAAACAAAATATACAAACATTATATTACTTAGCTGGGGACAGGGTTAACATCTATAATCTCAGCACCCAAGAAGGATGAGACAGGATAATCATAACTTCAAGGCTAGCCTGAGCTACATAATGAAACCCTATCTTTAAATAAGGTATCATGTTGTCAAGGGAGAATGAGAGTGTGTGAACAGTAGGACAGTGTTGTGTTAATGAGCCTCTCCTGAAATGGGCAATAGACAGTATTGCTTGCCCTTCAAAAGAAGTGGGTTGCCTTCACATGCTGCATTTGCCAGTGTTACCATGTTGCTTAGCTGTACAAGAAATGTATGTACACAAGAAATGCACACAGATCTTTCTTGAAATAACTCCAGGTAAACACTGGAGCACCCAAGCCCATTGAATGGTAAACTTGAGATTCGTATACTTTGCTGTATTTCAGTTTTATCTAGAGAAGAATTGAAATCTCTGCTGAACTGTTTAAGAGTGAAGTGACTGGTGTTAGCCACTCTGCCACTTACTTTGCCATGACTGAGAAATAAAATGACTTGCCAGTGGATAGCTGGCTATACAGTGATAGATCCGTACAACAAGCTGTGAACGACTCTGTGGGCTGGGTGGTTCTCAGACTTTCTACCCGTTTGGAGTTGTTCATAGTTTGCTATGTGGGGGGAAAGAATTTGAGAGGGACTCAGACTACACTGACACTGAGAACCACGTAGTTTAAACATTATTCTGTTTATTTTTCTGTTGTCCTTTTGGGTTTATTTTCACTTGGTAATTTTTTTGTGAGACTTTACCACCCTTGAAATAAAACTGTTCTGGATCCAGACCTTTTATTGACCTTAAAAACATAGTCCCCTTTAAATAAATAGGTCTAGAAAGCAATTTTAAAGTAGTTGACATATTTATGCTGTTTTTACTATTGTTTCATAATAGCAACAGAAGACTTTTCAGAAAAACTTTCTGAGAAATGAGATTCTTTACAAAAATAGAAATGTTTTCAACCTGAACTTTTAAAAACACACTTGAATACTGAATGAACTGTGTAAAATATTGCTTTTAGTAAATTTATCAATGTAAAAGTTTGGGCAAAATGCTAGAAAAGAATCTTATATGGTAAATACAAATGAGATTAAAAAGAGAATAAAAGTTGGAAAGCACAGCATTACTGAACACGTGATCCTTGTGCATTGCTGAGGTAATATGTGGTATAAGGTTATAGAGAGAACAATGGAACAGGAGTCATAGTTGGGTGCTAGGATTCATTTCTCTGCTCCCCATCTAAGAGTAGCCCTCAGATAGATTATTGAACCCTGATAAGCTTCCAGTTTTTCAAATGTAAAAATATTTGCCTGCATAACAGTGTTGCTGTCAAATCACGTCAGATAGCAAGGATAAAACAAATTACCATACATGTATTTGTATGAAAATAATTTCAACTCTGATTTTTATCTGGGCATGCTAGCTCACACCTGTAATCCCATCTCTTGGGAGACTGACGCAGGAATTTGAGGCGAGCCTGAGCTACATAGCAAGATTCTGTCTCCAAAAAATAAAAATGTTTTCTATGGGTAAATCTTCTATTTTAATACTTAACTCTAAATTCTTCAAAATTTGTTTAGAAAAAAACACTTTTAATCAAGAATCATTAATAAAGCATCCTTTTGAACCACACACTCTACAAAGTACAGTCCAGAATACAAAAGCAAATAAGATGCCTGTGGTTGTACCATTAGATAGCTGTCTCCTAGGGAGAACTTGTGGACTACTTATTGGCTGATTGGTTTGGTTTTTTAAGGCAGTTAAACATTTACTCCAGGGTTTTATAGGAAAGTATCATTTTCAATCTTTAAAAAAGTCATTAGCTCCTATATGACAATATTGATCTACAAAATGAATAATTGCAACAGCTTAATCATCTGTGTCTAGTGCCTGTATTTAAAATCTGAAGCAATAGCAGTGGGGAAACCTTACCAAAATTTTTATGTCAATGTATTTTTAGCCAGGTTTATTTATTTTATTTTGTATGAATATTTTGTGTGCGTGCGTGTGTGTGTGTGTGTGTGTACTATATGTTTCTGGTGCCCTCAAAGATCAGAAGAAGCATCATATGCCCTAGAATTAGAGTTACAGATGGTTGTGAGCCACTGTGTGGCTGCTGGGACTCAACCTGGGTCCTCTGCAAGTGCAATCACTGCTTTTAGTACTAAGCCATCTCTCCAGCCCCGTGTTAATTTATTTTTTTTTCTTTCATTGAAGAACTATGGGCCTTTTAGATGGGTTTGGTACTTGATTAGAGATACTAATTGTACACATCTGTCAGCCCCAAAATATGTTTTGTGGTTCTGCTGGTCAAACCCACAGAAAGAAATAACAAGATTGCAGGCAATGGCACAGCAGAGGCTGTAGGATCTATTATAAGTTCTAGGCCAATAAAGAAATAAGACTAGAATTGGTTCTTTAAAAAGAAGCTATAGAAATGGTCAGAGTTTGGGATGGAGTGTAGCTCAGTAGAAGAACATCTGCCAGCCATGAATGGAGCCTTGACTTCAATCGCCAGCTCTGAAAATAATAACAGCAGCCACAGGTAAAGGAAAGATTTTAAAATTAAAGCAAAACCAATTATTCAATTTGAGAAATGAAAGAAAAATTAAATGAAACAATTCTACATAATTACAGAAACTTAGTGACTTTTTTCAATGACTTGAGTACAACTGGGGAAGTGTTCCCTTTCATGAGGGAGAGTACATTAAATTAATTTACATAATATCACAAAAAGACAAAATTATAGAAGGGAAGAACAGATTGGTAGTTGTCAGGGCTTAGGAAAGAGCAGAACGGGAGGAAAATGAGTGGCTCTAAGACATCATGATGATGATATTTTACCTATATCATCATCCTGACGGAGATATCTACTGAGGTTTTGTCACATAGCAATATTAGAGGAAACTGAATGAACTTAGATCTTTGTGTCATTTTTTACAAGTGCATTGCATCTATAACTATACCAAAATAAAGACAATCTTTAAATAGCCACAGTAATTTCCATGTGGATAGATTTGTGATTTAAACGCCAAAACTTTAATGTAGTTAAATAGTACTATGAAAATCAGTAGCTTAGGTAGCAACTTGTTTTTGCTATTGTAGAAACCTTGGAACATATGAACAAGAACAGGATGAACTGAGTAGGGAAATAATAGCTACTATTACACTTCTGGTAGATTTAGTCTTATTTTTTCCACTGTGTGTGTATCTGTTTTTTTTAACCATAATTAGGAAATATGTTACATGGTTTAGTGTTCTACTTTTCTAAATTTTGTATCATGAGAATTTTCTTATATCTTTAATTTTTTCAAAAAATTTTTATTCATCTATATATTTCATTATGTGAACATCCTATAATTTACCTAATCATTATCTATTAGATTTATCTTCCTTTTATATGATAAATATCCTTGTACAAAATCTTATTTTTCTCTTTAGGGTCAATTTTTGCAAATGAAATTAGATTGAAACACATTAGCATTTAAGGTTTTTTTGACATATATTGCCAGATTACCTTCTGGGGAATAACACTGGTTTACATTCTTACCAATAAACGTATTGTAATGGATGGAACCTAAGACAAGAGGAACTAGAAACAGTTCTTAAGAATATTCCACTTTTGTCTGAAGCAGGATTTTTATAAACTCAGCACTGACATTTTGGATCAGGCAACTCTTTGTTGTGAAGTGCTGTCCTAGACCTTGGAGAATATTCAGTACCATCCCTAGCTTCTACCCCTACAGGCCAATAGCCACCCTGACTTCTGCTATTGTGACAACCCAAAATAGCCCCAGACACTAAGAAATATCCCCTTGGAGAACAAAATCCAAATCTCCCACACAGCTGAGAACCACTAATCTGAAGACATAACTGTGAATGAAGTACTTATTCTTAGACTTTCTTGGTATATATAAATGTGCTGAAGCCTCTAGGGATTCTTCTTACAAAATGTTTATTTACATGTTGTCTGTAGAGTAAAACACATTCTTTAGGCTGTGTATATGACTTTAATAATGTTCATGTGTACCTTTCACTAATGATACCTGCCTAGTGTGCTAAACATGAGGGAATGTAGGGAAACTGATAACGCTTCCATTCTCTGCCCTAAAAAATGATTTTCTAAAACTTTCATGTGGTATTTGGATGTGTCCATTATGCATGCGCCTGTTTGTCTACCAACCCTTTGTCTTTGGGTCTGTATAATGTCCTGAGACAATGAGAGTAACTTTGGTTCTCTTGACTTCAGATGTAAAGTTGAAAGAGGAATAAACTGACTGGGGTCTTTGCTAACTAAAGCTATAAAAGAATTTGCAAGCTTATTTTAAGCAGCAAGATCTCTCAATTGAGGGTTTGTGCCTCTTATCCATAGTTGACTGTTCTTTCAGTTCTTGATAGAATGCCCATGTGTAAAAGACCCACCTATGTTGTTTCCATAATATTGCAATGCCTTGGGGTTCTCTACCCTTACATTTTAGCCGATGTATAACTTGTTGCACCCAGATCTTCTGTCATAGTAGCCCAGTTATGTTTACAGAGTGCTCTAATTTAAATATATATGCCTAAGTTCACTTTTAAAAACAAAAGACACACTTTGTTGAGAACATTAAATACTCGAAATATTCTGCCCTTTAATGATATGAAATACATGTAAGCCTTTCCTTCATAAAAACGCAAGCCTTGCTGAATCCTGAAGCTCATTATTATTAAATGCAAGCTTATGGTTACAAGGTAGTGTAACAGTGATGATGTGCTAGCATTTCTTTTCCCATTTCACCCTCCAGGAGCCGTGTCTCAGGTGCTGGACAGCCTGGAAGAGATTCACGCACTTACGGACTGCAGTGAAAAGGACCTAGATTTTCTGCACAGTGTTTTCCAGGATCAGCATCTTCACACACTGCTAGATGTAAGTCTCGTCTTTTTACTTTTCTTGTTTGGAAAACATTTAATATTTAGCAGACCTTTTTACTTTGTAGAGATTCGCAGATATCTATCATTGCACTTCATTTTCAGTTTCTTTGGATCTATGAAAAATGGAATAAACTATATAGTACAACTTCCAAACCAAAATAAAGCAAATGTGTAGTACAAATGCAGTATATCCTATCTAACCACAATGTGGAAATTGTATTACTTATATTTATGAATAATGTGTGCATGCAAGTGATGAGTTTTTAAAGAGTGTAGTACAACCCTAATTTACCAATGTATATTTTTTCTATTATAATAAACTATTAATCTTAACGGTGATTTCTTTCTATTGCCTTAAAACATTATTCCTCAAGCATGCATATAGAAGTGATAAAAACAAATGAGTTACTGGGCAGTGGACTAGCTATCTTCGCACACATAAATCTTTAATATCACTGGTACACTGGGATTCATACAAATGATGTCTTCAAACATAAGAGCATGTTTCATCATTAAATTTGGCAGGCTTCTTCAATAGCAGATTAGGGCACAAATAAACAAAAAAGCAAAAACAAAAACAGAAGCTAGACTAGGTGTGGTGGCACATGCCTTTAATCCCAGCACTTGGAAGGCTAGGGCAAGCAGATCTCTATGATTTTGAGGCCAGCCCAGTCTACATAAGAGAGTTTCAGGCCAGCCAAGACTGCATAGTGAGACCCTATTCTCCCTCCCAAAAAGAATATAAACAGAAACTGACCATCCATGCCTACCTTCAGTGTAGTATCAGAAAGCTTGCATGATTTCTACAGTGAAAAATCTTCTTGGATGGTTCTGATGGTAATAGTACATGTCAGTCATTCTTGTAGGAAGCTTTTTGCCATAATAAGAGAACAAAACTTGCTTTGGAAGACCTAGAAATATTTGGTACTACTTGATTCACCCACCATGGATACAGATTACATTAAAGCAATATTTTACAGGATATTCTATAGATCATTCTTCTGCTATGACAAAAAGAGAGAAAAGACTTTAATTGGTTATTTGATGACTAAATAAGTGTGGGATTCAAATGGGCATTATTATATTAACAGTGCTAAGATGTCCTAAAAAAAAGAAAAATAAACCTTTTGAGATTTCCTTAATAACATTTCTCAAACTAATTCAGGCACAAATCTTTTACTTTGAAATCCTGTAGAGCCCTATTTTGATGAGTACCGCTATGGGGAAAGCTGATCTAAGAATGTTGCATGATGTTTCAGCTTCACACAGAATAATTATAGTTATTGAACAGTGGTTTGTCTCCATAAATTTGGAGACATAATACTCAAAAATTAATTATCAGATTTCCTTAATTTAGCTTTGGGGGTGACGTTTATGAGGCTATGTGGATACATGTGTACATGTATATACATACACATAGAGGCCAGAGATTGACATGGAGTATCTTCTTTACTCACTCTCTACCTTATTTCTTGAGACAAGTTGTCTCACTAAACCTGCAGCTTTTTTATTCATGTAGGCAGACTGGGCAGTGAGCTGTAGGGATCCTCCAGCACTGAAGTTGCAGACACAATGCTGAGACCAGCTTTTTATATGGATTCTGAACTCAAGCCCTAATGCTTACACAGTGTACATTTTACTCACTGAGCCATCTGCCCCACACCTGTTTTGGCTTTTTATATAGTGCATTTATGATTCAGAGCTCATTAACTGCTATTAACAAACAGTTTGAAATTCTGTGTGTAGAGGCTAGAGAAAGAGCACTTGCTCTTCTTCCAGAGAACACAAGTTCAGTTCTTACCACCCACATCAGACATCTCACAACTGCCTATAACTCTAGCTCCAAGAGATCTAACACTCTTCTGGCTTCTATAGGCAACTGTATTTACAGACACATACTCACACATAGACATATGTACGTAAACATAATTTAAAATGAAATCTTTAAAATGAGTGTGGAGCTGGTGAGATGGCACAGCAGGTGAAGGTACTTGCTGCCAAGCTTAATGACTCGAGTTCAATCACTGGAACCCACATAGTGGAAGGAGATAATCAACTCTTGCAAGTTGTCCTTTGACCTCTGACTTCAGAATGTAAGGGACCTAGAAAATACAGTTTAGACAAGGGCATAGATTGGAGGTGTAACTCAGTGGTAGAACACTTGCTTAGCATGTTCAAGATATTTGGTTTGATCCTCAGCATTCAGAAGATTGAGGCACAAGGATCACAAGTTAGAAGCCAACCTGGTCTACACAGTGAGACTACCTGAAAAAGAAAAGGGCCAATGAGGTGACTCAGCAAGCAAAGGCACTTGCTACCAAGTCTAATGTCCAAAGCCCACACAGTGAAAGGAGAAAACTGACTCCTCAAAGTTGCCTTTGACCTCCACACACGTTCCATAGCATGGAGCCCCCCAAACACATACACATCATACATACACACACACACTCACTCACACAAATAATAGTAAACAAATTAAAATTCTAAAGCAAGAGATAGTAGGGATGAACAGCTCTTGGGGGAAACTTTTAAAACTTTGTCCATCCATATTTCCTCCTTCCACTACTCCACACCCCATGCTTTGAATAAATTGTTTTGTTTTACAGGGTCCTTAATAGTGACAACCACTGGCATAGTTTTGAGGACTATGAATTCTTTCAGGTTGCTGAATCGCAGGGAACCATTTTGTTATTCTTGTTGATGCAGTAACATTCTAAATATCTGAGTTGGAGACCAGAAGTTTTAAGCTGACGAAACAAACAAGAGTAAGCTCCTAGGGATGACTGAAGAACATCTGAGGGCTTTGTTTGCCCTAGTCAAAGCTTCAGATTTGAACAAGAAGTTTAGCATTCAGGAAGATATCATTAGAATTTGGAGGGAACAAAATTACCATAGTGTTGACATGCCTGTCATTTGCAGCACCATGAGTGAACCTGGAAAGCATTAGGATTAGTATAATAAGCCAGACACAGAAAGACAGCTGCAGCATGATGTCACTCATATGTGGGATCTAACACTAATCTCATAGAAACTGAGTAGAAAGAATAGTCATTATGAGTAGCTGGGGAAGTTGGTGGTGGAAGGATGGGGAGAGGTTGGCCAATAGTCCAGAGTTGCTGGGAAGGATGTGATCTGGTAGTCTCCTGCACAGTAGGATGACTTTGGTTAACAATATCTATCATATTGAATATTTCAAAGTAGCTATAAGGGAGGATGTTAAGTATTCTTACCACAAATAACTGATAAATGTACGAGGTAACAGATATACTAAATACCTTGATTTGATTGCCGCCCAATGTCCTCTTCTTTTTTTGTTGATTTTTATTGAGCTCTACATTTTTCTCTGTTCCCCTCCCTTCCTCTCCCCTCCCCCTTAACACATCGCACCATTGTCTACAAATAATGTACAGTTATTATGTATAGATTTATAAGAGGAGAAAAACCACTGGTTCCTCAGAGGAAGATATGTTCTGACTTGAATTCTAGTTAATCTAGAGTTAGAATGAGTCAAAAAATCTCCAAATACTTGCTGCCTAACTATTCTCAGCACATGATCACTGTTCCTCATTTTGTAGGCAGAGAAAGGCATGAGGGTGACCTGCTTATGTCAACTTCTTTCAGCCTCTGCTTAAAACTCTAAGGCATTGGGTTAAGATGATCTACATATTAACTATTTAGGTAATTTTAGTAAGATATAATTTGACATGGATACTAATTGACTGAGGCTGCCAAATCAAAGTATCACAAATCAAGTGGTTTAAAGCAGCCACTTCTGACCTTTACTGGCTTTGATTTGTAGATACTTGATTTGTAGATACTTCCCTCCAGTCTCTGCTCTGTTACTCATATGTCATTGTCGTCTATGCTTTTTTAATCTGTCTTTACATGGCCTCCTTAAAAGGACACCAGCCATTGAGTTTAGAGTTGACCCTGATCCAGTATTCCTCATCTTAATTACATTTGAAAAACCTCCATTTCCAAATAAGTTACATCCTGGGTCTCTAGGTAGAGCTGAACTTTGGGAGACACAATTCAACGCAGTACAACATGAAAAACTGATTTTACCCTGAATAAACATTTCGATCAGGTATGAGTGCTAACTGCACAAATCCAGCATAAAATAATTCAATGTCATTCTGTCAGTTACTCCCTTTACTTTCAAGGAAATAAGGGCTAAAGTATAGTCTTTGTCTTCTTGTGGTCTTTTCGAATCAGTGATGGTTTAAAATTTGTGTGGTACTTTGGATGGTCAGTTGATGTATACATTTTTGATGGTTTTATTGTTTAGATTAAAAAGCATTTTGCAAATGTTATTTTATAACAATTCTCAGTCTTCTCATTCTTAGAGAAATTTCCCTATTACGGAATAAATGTTTACTTTGTCAGTAAAGTATTATAAAATATTGTTAAATGACACATTCATCATCTCTGCTACATTTTGACAACTAAGCTTCAAAAGTTCACTCACTGTCATACCTCTAACTGCTGGCATGTAGTGCTGTCATGGTAGTGACTGTGATGCCCCACCTAACTAATAGGATTTTGTAGGAAATCTTAAGCTTGTTCTCCAAAACTGTAACCAGTAAATGAATTGCTAAAACCACAAAGCCAACTCTAGGTAGGAGTGGCTTAATTTGGATGTTGATTTATAAGAAGACTAATAGATTAAGTAGTGTTTTAGTTTTAAATAATATGGTAAAATATTGCATTAGAAATAAACAAGTGCTGGAATCTCTCATATTACGTATGACTGACATCTTTATTATATTGCTTTATTGCTTAGAGACAAGATTTTTTCCATCTAGCCTGGAAAACTACAACTCTAGATTTACTATTTTGCATCTTTGAGATGACATTAATTTAGTAGACATGTTTGAAATAGAATATTTTTGTAACTCAGAAGTTTCCTAAAGGAAAAAAGAAGTAGAACTTTTTAGCAACTTAGAGTCTGACAAATAAATTACAGCAGTTTGAATGTGTAATGATGGCATTGCCAGTCAGGAAATTCCAAAACTGTTTCTCATGAATTCTGGATTTAAATGTCTGGAATGAGAAGCCCTGAGGACCTTGGGAGACTCAGTTACTGGTAGTCCCCACCCCACCCAATCTGAAAGAATCATCAGCTTTGGCAGGTACCCAAGCCCAGTGGTGGTGGTCTTTGTGCTGTTATGCACTTCCTAGGGCTGAAGATCAAAATGATTTTGCTTTGGGGAGTCACATACTCTACCATTTCCAACTTATTAGAAAAAAAATTCCTTGTGTTTCCATCTCTGCAGTGGGAAAGTACTACAAGAAACAAGATACCTGAGAGCTGGCTTAGCTGGGATCCTTTTAATGTAGATATTTCAGCATACCATTAAGCTTGATATGGTCACTTTTTTGTTTTGTTTTTTAGAGACAGGATTTGTGTCTTTTTTTAAAATCTAGATTCTCCATGTGAAAGAAAATGTTTTTTTTTCCTGAGCTTATTTCACTTCACTTGGTAATCTCCAGTTCATTCTATTTTCCTGTGAATGGCATGGTTTTATATTTTTCTTGTAGCAGAGTTTTACCGAATATTTTTATACTACATTTTATTCATTCATTCAAAGGATCATCTACTCTTAACCACTTCTATTCAACCTTACACTGGACATTCTAAACAATTTAATAAGACAAGAACAAAAGTCAAAGCATGAAGGTTGGAAAGGAAAATGTAAAACTATCTTCTCACAGAGATGTGAAAATCTTTCTCTTTTTGGTTTTTGGTTCTCAGTTTTTTTTCATGACAGGGTTTTTCTCTGTAGCAGCCTTGGCTGTCCTGGAACTCACTTTGTAGACCAGTCTGGCCTCGAACTCACAGAGATCCTCTTGCCTCTCCTTCCTGAGTGCTGAGATGAGTATGCACCACTATGTTTGGCTTACATATGGAAAATCTTAAATAATCTATTTTATAGTCTATTAGAATTAATAGTAAGTTTAGCATGTTAACAAGAAGTAAGATCAATATGTGTGTTTCTGTGTAGAAACAAAAGTAATGTGAAAATAAGAAAACATCCATATTATCACAAAAAGGAAAAATACCTAGTGGTAAATTAAACATAAGGATTATGTACTTAAAACTGAAATACTGTCAAAAGAAAGTAAATAAGAACCAGATAAGTGGACAGGTAGATTTATTTGTAACAAATCATTTCCATACTGATCTATACCATTCTTATCAACATTCCAGCTGTATTTCTTTGTAGAAATTTATACAATGTGGCCTAGGGGAATGGTAGCTCAAGGGGAGAGTGTTTTGCCTACCCTCCACAAGGCTCTGACTTCCATCCCCAGCATTGGGGGAGGGAGCAATAGAGAACTAGAAATTGACATGGTGATCCTAAAATTTATTGGGTCTTTTTTGTTGTTTTGTTTTTTGTTTGTTTGTTTGTTTTTCGAGACAGGGTTTCTCTGTAGCTT